>WNYA01002274.1:0-31007 GCA_019512145.1 Engystomops pustulosus
CCATTATCCAAATAAATATATAATAAATTAAATTTGTGAATCTTCTTAAGAATAATAATTTTAAGTTAAAATAGAAAATGAAAGGTAATCTCTGTGAGTTTGAAGCTCAATTAAGACAAACTAATAAAAGGAGTTAAACCAAAATTTTGCTGTAAATTATTTGGATATTTTACTAAATGTAATTCCTCCACGTTTCCTATTTTGTTTTCAAAATTGGGTTTATTTTAATACAAAAGTTAGTTTATTCATGTGTTCAAGTCCATATTAATTTTTACTGACCCAATTGACTTCTATTGGAGAACAGATCTGTAAAAACGGACCTGATTAAGACGTGCTCCACTTATAAATAGAACAGAGGTAATTAACATAATAGACATGTGCATTGCTCCATTGAGAAGAAACACTTTCAGTGCCTTTAAGTGCTGTCTGTTTAAAGAATGAATGACCCAGGTCCTTGTCGTGTGCACTTGAGCACAATATACACCAAGGTTGCATGAACAATTTCTCAATTTTTTGAACAGCAAATAAAAAATACTTAATTTATCTTTTTAATTCTATGGATTTTAGTTGTTTATTTTGTTTTGTTTTTTTGGCCCAAGTGAATATTTAAGACTTTTTTATGCGTCATTAAGAGTTTGCTGCCCCTCAGATATCCTGGTTTGCATCTCATTTTTTTTCTCCTACACCAAAATATTGTAACATAATAGGTTTCTTAAAAATAGTTCAAAAATAGACCAGTCCCAAATAGCCATAGACAACAGATATAGGTTGCCAAAGAATGGCACAATTGAATAAAAACGTGTGATAAATGATACAAAGAAAAAAACGGAAGAAACCTCCATCGCACAGGTCTCTTTGGTCTTGTAAATCAACTTTTCTTATTCAGCAGCAGCAACTGCTGTATGCTGATAACGAAAGTTGATTTTAAAAAAAGACACAGCGAGACTGCGCTGGAGTTTTCTTCGTTTTTCTTCTTTGCAAGTATATGCCTTTGCCTTGGGCACTCGAGCGCGGCTGGCCGGATCCCTGTAGGTGGAGAAGATTTGGAGACTGACTACATGGGAGTTTATTTGTGATAACTTATGGATCTGAAAAGTTACAATAAAATAAAACCAATCCATGGTTATCACAGTTTCGCTCTCAAGCTCAATATGAACTTTTTGCTACAATATAGCCAGAAGAGAAAAGTCACAAGTAGTGATGTTCAGGTTGGCTGAAATTCAGGTTCAATTGGTTCATACGAATATGAGGAAAACTTTTAGTTTGAAACCAGGACTTCAGCATGAACTTGGACCCAAGCACAAAGCCCACTGAAGTCAATGGAGACCTGAATTTTAAGACCGTAAAATGAAATCCAGCACACATGCTTCCCTGGAGCGTGCCTAGGGGGTATGGAGAAAGAGGATAAGACACCTTCCACCAAGGACAGGTTGTCCTTGTCTATGGGCAGCTTGGTTCAAATGAACCATTGAAAATCACAAATGCAGCAGAGGCATAAGCATAGCCACATTGTGAAACACCTACTTCAATTCTCCACAACATCTACAATTACTACCATGGGATATTGCCCGTAGCATCAGAAAGCAGACTGTGAGTCACCTGTCAACAAATATTCTATGATAATTGATAATTACATGGTGGATGAGTACCTGAAGACACGTTTCCTGGTAATAAACAACTTGATTAGATTTCTGGGTTGGTAAATGGAATAGGTTGCCAGAGCTTTCCCTCTATGGCTTGGAGGTGCTGGTCTACCCTGCAGCAAGTGTCCTATCAGAGAGTGTGTTTAGTGTGCACCATCTGGTGTATAGAGGATCAGTCTAAACACACCCAACCTGGACATTCTTACGTTCATTAAGATGAACCAGATATGGATCCAAGTGGACTTGGCTGTGAAGAGTGAAGTGCTGGTTAGCACCTTTTCTCCTCCGCCTCTTCCACTTGCTCCGTAACATGAACCTCCAAATCCTCCCCCTGGACCTTCAATGATTGCATTAAATTATTTTGTCATTTGTTTTTAATCTTTTTTTTTAATTTATTTTATATTATTATCTTTTTACTTTAACTAACCCATACTTTGAAAAGTTAATAGTCTCTTTAGCGATGAGCGGACTTACTATGCAACAACAAACTATACTGATATTGTACATTTAAGATATTGCTGGATGATGCAGGAACTTCATTTGAATTAGAATTTTCACAAAAGGAAAAGGGTCATTGCTCTTAAGTAACTCAGATTTTCAGAATTTTTTAAGGATACTATAAAAAATATTTTGTTTTATTTTGAAAGGATTAGGAATTCAATATGGATTTATTTTTCTCATTTCTACTGTGAGAGATAATGTTACCTGACCTACTTTCACTAAGAAGGGAATTAACTGTAATACTAAACAGTAGAATGGGTTGGCATCACAAGTGGCATGTGGATCCCCCCCCTTAGCACAGACTGGTCAGATTTCACCAGTGCAAAACAATGAGGGTCAGGTAAAGCTTAGTGAGATATCCTTGTTTATGGACATGCACCAAAATAAACTGTATCCAAATAACAATCCTATATTAGGGGGTGGGAAAACACAGACAAAATCTAGGGTGCAAGCCATATTTGTGTCAGGCAGAAGCAGATCTGAACCAGATCAAGTAGGGGTCATCAATGGAGCAGAATGCAGAATCTTCATTCTCATCCTGAAACAGAGCTGGGGTCAAACAAAACAGTTGAACACAAGGGTGTAACTAGGACCGGGTATACTTTTCAAAAGAACAGATGCAAGGTCCATTAAAGTAATAGACATGTGCATATGGTGTCCGAATAACCCAGTTCCTCGGGTTAAATACCAAAAAGTCTGAAAAAAGTAGAGGAAGGTGGCTTTCAAAAACAAGGGGTATGTACTGATACAGGAGCCACATAAGGGAGGAGCACATGAGGCCTTTGAGTTACTGAAATTCACATAACTCTAGGCTTCAGAACCCCAGTGTTGCTACTCAGCAGCAAGTATCATGTGGATAATACTCAAAAAAAACTGAATCCAGGTTGGGTACAACAGCAGAGACAGCAGGATGTGCGGCGGCCATGCCTACCGTGTAACAACTGGCGGTCCACAGTTAGAGGTTGTTTCAGAATTTCATGCATCAGAAATTATTTTCTCTTGTGTGGTTTCTATACTTATTAACACTTGTTAGCTTATTGTATCATGTTAATGCATTTTTATTACAGTTATGCCCTTTACAGTGTAATAGTTAAATGTCTTCTTACTCTATCATTTTTCCACAAAATTTTTTCAAGGTCAATATTAAGTTTCTTGAAGTGTCGTGTAGGGTTTTCAAAGGATGCCAAAAATACAGAATTTGCATTATAATCAATATTTTTATTTTTCATTATATTCCATTGTAAAAAATCCCAAATAGAATGCACTTCACCTCCTTTATGGAATATATGTTGTCCATTGTTATCAATGTACTCTACGTGTTTCATATACCTGGAGAGCTGAAATTCAAGAGGTTGGATTTTATTCTCGAAATAACAAGTCTTAAAAAAATACAAAGCAAAACACAGCAATTATTTACCATCTATGAGGGTTACAGCGTGAGTAGCAGGGGTAGGCTTAAGACTTGGATATCAGTCCAAAAAGATTTGGAATGCAAGACCTGAGTTAATCTGTATGTATCAACAATGGGAACGTGTAGAACAGATTGAAGATCAGATTTCAGTTGAGACCTGCTTCAAATTGTAAAAAAAAAGTGTGGCCAGATAGATTCAGGCAGTGCTGAAATTCAAAGGTGGATTTGTAAGATGTTAACAATAAAATAAAAAAAATAATTCATATTTTTATGGGCAAAACAGTAACAATGCAGTAACATGAGAAGAATCTGCATAATTAAAGGGGTGTTCCCACTTTGGTTTGTATGATGAAAAATAATCCATTTTTTAAATATACTTGCTGCATTAATTCCTCATAGTTTTCTGTATCTCTGCTTGCTGTCATTCTATAGAAAACTTCATTGTCTGACCGCAGAGCGATAAGGACGCCTAGGCCAGCAAAACCCAATCCATTTAGCAGCTAATAAGAAAAGATGGGAAAATCGAACAAGGAGCGCTCAGTGGAAATCCTAGACATCAAGTCTCTGGATATTTCCTCCTGGTCCCCAGAACCAGAGCAATACCTCAACCGGCCTGAACTCCCATCCCGTGAATTGAGGACCAATGTGACAAAAGGAAAGTCTCTGAAAGGAAAGAAAAATGCCACCTAGACTCCTAATTGGCCTTCCACTTCGCACTCACTAGAGGGTCATAACAGACCTTTGTTTCCCAAGAAAGTGGAGATATAGACGAACTTAATCCCATGGATATCATACCAATCAGTTCATAATAATACCACTTTCCCCCTCCTTTCAGCCCCAAATACCCCAAATATGTCCTCCCTTCACCTCTCCAGTACTTGCTCCTCCACTCCTAGTGTGTCCACATCTCCTCCATACCCTTCCCCTTATCTACCATCTACCAACACATCTCATCCCTCCTCATTCCCTCCACAAACAGTCAGATAACTTGTACTTACTGCCCAATAATGCACAATACAGAGGGGACTATAAGGCATGGTCCAGAATCCATGATTTTTTTTTTTTTTTTTTAAATGTGTCGCTTGACAGGCACTTTCCTGCACCCAGCAAAGGATGGTGAACTCCAGCGGACTTCAACGCAGAAGCGACGCATGGTGGACATCGGGCGCACTACCTTAGTGAATCCCGGCTGGACCCGAACCAGCGTCGGAGAACCCGCCACTGGATCGCGACTGGACCAGGTAAATAAATGTGCCCCACTGTTCAGTTTGCACGGTCTTTGTCACAGATTGCCCTGTCTGACCTGTCTGACCTTGCTGTTCTGCCAGTCCCCTTTTTACTGCAGCAGACAGTCCTCTGGGTGCTAGAGGCTACGTCTTGCTGTAGCAATGCTACCTCTGAGCTGATATCCCTCTCATATGCCATCTTGGCAAACTTATTAGGTGCACCAGATCAGGACTAGACTCCCTGCAACTCTTCCCTCTACCCTGCCTTCTAAATGTTACCCAACTAGCTGCCCCCTCACTCTGCACCTCCATACTTCCCTCCCCACACCCATCTTCCCCAGAGAGTTTGTGCTTCAGGAGCAGCAAACTTCGCTCCATATTATCAATTGCCCGCAGCCTTGAAACTTGCTCATTTAGATCTAGAATCTGGACTTCAAGATGAGCAATTTTCAAGCATCCCACACAACAGTATTCCCCCTCGAACGGCTGTTCAAGGAAAGCATACATGGCACAGGATGGACACTGTGTAGCATTGCCACTTATGAAGTCCATTGTACAAATGAGGAATACTACAGAAAAAATGGAAGAAAATAATTGACAGAAAAAGTCTACCACAAACAAAAACAGCAGTTAATGTCCCTCAAGCTTAAGTCCCTTACTCCTAAGTCCCACTTTGGATACTACACTCACTGTAAATGCCTTCCTGGAATTAGACTCACTACCTTGTCCAAAGGGACTATGGGAATTAAACCAAACCCAGCTAGATTCCAAAGCTAGACTATAGAAAACTAAAGACAAAATAAACTCTTATTTTACATGCAACTTCTCTGAGGATACATCTATTACACTAAACTGAGTGGCACATAAATAATTTATCAGGGGTGAACTCTTGGCTTTGGGGGCGGAGGTGAAGAAGCAAAAAATAAAACACATAGATTTGCTTCTCCAAAAAATCTTTCACTTAGAAACCATACACAAAAGGTCAAAGGCAGACTCCGCTTTGTATGAGCTACATACATTGAGGAAGCAGTTGAAAGACTGCCTTAATTTAAAGGCGGCAAAGAACTACATGTGATCAACAATCTTATACAATGCTCATGGAGATAAAGGGAATAGAATGATGGCTCAGATCGTTCACAGGCAGAGAAAGGTCTCCTATATAAAATCGATAAACAGGCTGGGAGATCTTAAAACTGTTGACACTAAATTAATTGCTGAGGAATTCAAGTCCTTTTACAAAGAGCTCTATAATCTTCCCCCACCTGCCTTTTCTGCAGGAGTAGATTTAGACGTTAAAAGACAAGACTTGCTAAACGATTGACGCAGAGATGGCGTTCGACAGGGTGCACTGGGGCTTCCTGGAAATGGTACTGGCGAAATTTGGTTTTCAACAGGTTTCACTGAAATGATAATGTGCTTGTACAGCTGCCCTTCAGCCTTCATAAGTGGCCTGGGGTTTTGCTCTGAGAAATTTAAGATTACCAATGGAGTCCGTCAAGTATGCCCGCTTTCCCCTCTCTTTTTGAACATTTTTGTAGAACCCCTTGCACATGCACTAAGAACAAACAAGGATATAAAAGGGAGATAAATACACAGTTGTATTATATGCCGATGATATAATTATGTCATGCGAAGACCCTGTTGCTTCATTGGTCACCTTTAAAAAGGTGGTTAATATGTACTCTCTTGTATCATATTATACAATTAATGAAAGTAAAAGCAAATTGTTATTAATAAACAGTACATCGGCCATAAAAAAAGATATTAAGGAAAAATTTACATATTTATGGTCCCCAGAGGGATTCCGTTATCTTGGTATTCAGGTTGCCGGCACCCTCAAGAACTAAATTATAAAATAATTAACATAATATAGTGCTGCTTAACTTGTTTAAATAAAATTGCAGCAGTTAAGAGAAACATTCTACCAACAATATTTTAATACATGAGATGTATTCCTTTAAGGTTCCCGAAAGAAGAAATAAAAAGGAATCAAAAACATAGCGACAGATATATTTGGAAGGGTAAACCCCCATGGTTGCCTAAAGAAACATTAAATGCCCCAATATTAATAGGTGGGGTTGGTCACCCGAATATACTAAGATACCAAGAAGCTATTCTTATAGAAGCAATAAAAACCATATGGCAAAATTTGGATAGGGAAAAGTGGATAACTATAGAGGAAGGGGTAGCAAGGAAGACACCCCTGAAAAACTTAATTGTGGGAGACTGGCTCGGATGTCGGACTGATGGGTCAATGCTTGAAAGCACTATGGCATTGTTATCAGCTTGGCATTTTTACCACTTCAGCAGGTCTGGTATATCCACAAAATAGAGAAAAGTATTTTCACTATGACCGGAGCTCCAAGGATTCTTCTTCTCCCTCTTATTTTATCTTAAAACTGCGATGAACAGCACCAATCTTCAATTTCTCCTGCTGAAAGTATGTCACCATTCAGACTAGCACCATCGCACTCTCATTATCCTCTTTTAATTGTATTGTAACTGGAAGAAAATATGCAGGCAGATGGTGTGGTATGTTCCAACAAGGTTAAAATTTATTCCAATTCATCACATTCATCATACTCACAAAAATATCATTAAAAATGCGCATATCACAAATTCACATAACGGGACGCTAGCTTTCTATCCGCCCAGGTCTGGTATATATTCTGTGTATCACAGAATTCCCAACTAACAAATGGAAATATGCAAAGATTTCCTCCATGGTTGACATCTAAAAAGGGGAAACATTAATGTCCTTTGAGGCTATTTGTAAAACATATAACATCCCCATGGGCGAATTCCTTAACTATAAGAAAATAGAGCTGTTTCTACAATCGGAAAAGGTACGAGGAAAAATACACACCAACAATGTAAATCTGCCAATACATATAAAATTCATGAAGGAGAAAGATAAGCGGAAAGGTGGAATTTCAATTGCATATAGGGATATGACCACTTTTAACCTCTCAAACACCAAATTAACATATATGCTAAAATGGGAAACGGAACTGGGGAAGACCTTCCCACTAAAAGTTTGGCTCTCATCAATAATTAATGCTCAAAACAGTCAAAATTATTTAAACCATAGTGAATGCCTTTTAAAAAATATTTTAAGATGGCACTTATCCCCAACCAGACTAGCAAACATCTATAACAATACAACTAAAATGTGCTGGAGAGGATGTGGCGAACAGGCTAACCTTTTTCATTTGTGGTGGCACTGTCCACTTATCACCGATTTTTATAAGGATTGTTATTAAAAATATACTTCTCTTCCCAGGAGGCCATGTATAAATTAGCATAACATGGGGCAAATTTTGCCCCCATAGCCGTCCCTGATATCTGCAAAATGAACTCTACCTCAAACCAAAAATAATTTTTCTCTAAACCAAACAGCAGTTAACCCTTTCAAATGCGGTATGCAAGTGTACAATGATGTAACCTCACAGGTATATAGGATGGTATTCTCATCTACATCAATATCCTTAATATCCTGAGTCTTTAAGGTAAGCAGGGCTATTGCATACATAAGGCTGTAGAAATGTATCTATATATTCTGAAGCTCTGATACAGAGTCAATGTCCACAACTATATAGGGCGTCCTGGAGGGATTTTTTTTATTTTTGTGTAACTTTGGTAAAAAGTATATTGTTGGTATTTTCGGAAATTTTATGTTGAGAAAATCATACTCTTTTTTATCGATAACGCCACTTTCCTTTGCTTTAGTCAGGATCGGCATCAGTTCTGTTTTCAATTTTTCCGTAGGGTTGTTTTTTAACTTGCGGTATGTAGTGTCATCAGACAATATTCTCTGCATTTTGTCCAAATAGTTACCAATCCCCCCTCCACCCCCATCCTTATCGGCTGGCTTTACAACTATCGAGCAATCTTTCTGCAGATCGCGTAATGCATTTTTTTCTTTATAAGATAGATTAGAGTTGAAGTTATACTGTTTCTTGGAGGAAAAATGTTCCATATTACAATGCGCTTAAAAGTATTTACACAATCATTATTTGACAAATTTGGAATGAACTGAGATTTTTCTTTCAGACCACTATGGATATACTTAGTTGATTTCTGTACAGTATCATAAGGGTGTAACATAAAGTATTTTTTTTAAGATTTATAGATCTAACAAATTTTTATACATCTATAAATACTGTATATACTCGAGTATAAGCCGAGTTTTTCAGCACAAAAAATGTGCTGAAAAACTCAAACTCGGCTTATACTCAAGTAAAAAAATAAATAACTCAAAACTCACCTTTCCGGCGGCCCCCGCAGGTTCACCGTGCGATCCGCGCGGCAGTGGCGGTAGGTCACAGCAAAGTCACATGGTATTGTGTGTGCCGGCAGCCGGCTGTCAGCGGCTGACGTTAGAGCTGTGCGCCGCACGGACTTGCCGCCACTGCCACTGTGCGGATCGCACAGAAGACCTGAGGGGGCCGCCAGAAAGGTGAGTTTTGATTTATTTATTTTTTTAATCAACTAGCTGTACTACGGGGGAACGGCCAACCGACGGGACGGGGGAACGGCCGAGCGACAGGACAGGGGAGCCGCCGACCAATGGGACGGGGGAGCGGCCAACTGACGGGGCAGGGGGCTGGCAGGCTGTATACCGGGGCAGGGAGCTGGCAGGCTGTATACCGGTCAGGGGGCGGGCAGGCTGTATACCGGGGCAGGGGTCTGACAGGTTATATGCCGGGGCAGGGAGCTGGCAGGCTGTATACTGGGGCAGGAAGATGGCAGGCTTTATACTAGGGCAGGGAGCTGGCAGGCTGTATACTGGGGCAGGGGGGTGGCAGCCTGTATACTGGTCCAGGGGGCTGGCATGCTATATACTGGGGCAGGGGCTGGCAGGCTAAATACTGGGGAGGCTGTGACCAATGCATTTTCCACCCTCAGCTTATACTCGAGTCAATAGGTTTTTCCAGTGTTTGTACTAAAATTATGGGCCTCGACTTATACTTGGGTCGGCTTATACTCGAGTATATACGGTACATCAAATTTATTCATCTTTCTATCTGGGATGTATTTTAAACTCTTCAATATTAAACTAACATGTTCCATGTTTTTTTACTTAAATTAAAAATGCCTTTTTCTTCTGGATCTATTTCTCTTTCTGCTTTTTGGGGGGCATGACATTCACTTCCATTTTTCTTACCTCCTCTTCTAGTCTTTCTACTTTTCTTTTTATTGGGGTGGATCTGTTTTCCTGGGTTCCCTTTTGTACCATTCCCTGAGTTTTCGCTATTTGCCCATTCCCTCTCTGTTGATGGGGAAAATTCTGTGGGTCATTAGGGGGAATATAATGCAGTGAGTCTATTAGCTCACCTTCATGGTGTGGGTTTCAAATTGGAAGACTGAACTCGGAACACACCCGCTGCTTTCCAAGTAATCCACCTACCGGCGGTGAAGCGCTAACGTGGGGAGACGAGGAGATGGGAGGACGCCAGTTCAACCCCGGTTTGGAGACAGAGCACTAGAGGTACTGTGTAACTTGGTTTATTACTTCTACAGTGCACCTGTTTTATACACACATTGAAGCTGACAAAGACGTTGATGCGGTGAAAGATTACTATTTTTGAATACTGCTGTTTTGGACTTTTTTCTTTATTTTCCCCTGCGCCATCGTGTCAGTCTTATTATGATTATTGTGTACATTTTATTTTGTGCATTTTATTTGTGTATTTTGTTGATTTACCCGGTTATTTGCAGTGGGTGAACTCTTATTGATTACAGTTATCTTTGCTTCCCAAACAAGCCCTGCAATCTACGATAATTGTAATTCATAAAGAAGGTAAGGATCCCCAGTGCTGCGGGAATTATCGCCCAATGTCGTAAATTAATGTGAAAATATGTGCAAAGATTCTCTCACAGAGGCTTAACCAGCTGCTCCCTGGACTTTACACCCAGACCAAATGGGTTTTGTCCGAGATAGAGAGGGAAACCAAAATTCCAACAGTTGTATATGCTATCACTTATGCAACTAATGGAAGAATTTGGGACTTTTTTATATAATTTCTGTGAAAATTTTGGCAAATCAAAATCACTGAAAATGACACAGACTCCCTTCCTCGTAGAAGAATTAAAGAGCCTATCCAGTCCGATGGCAATCACATAAGCTCACTTACCTAGGCCTCTCCATATCGCAAAACCCCTCATCTCTATATGCGGACAACTACATACCACTCTTAACTGCAATTGAACATCAATTTAAGATGCGGGTAGCCCCCTGTATGTCCGGATTGGGTAAAAAAAATGTACTCAAAAATGTATCATTTGGGCAACACGGTGGCTGAGTGGGTTTCACTTCTGCCTTGCAGCACTGGGGATCTGGGTTCAAGTCCAACCCAGTTCAACATTTGCAGAGTTTGTATGTTCTCTCCGTGTTTGCGTGGGTTTCCTCCCACACACCAACACACACTGGTAGGCTGCTTAGATTGTGAGCCCTATTTGGGGACAGGGACCCATTTGGCAAGCTCTGTGCAGCGCTGTGGAATCTGTAGGCACTATATAAATAAATAATTATTATTATCATGCCTAACCTCTTATACATAATGTAAATTCTCCCTATACATTTATCTCAAAACTTCATTTCTCGGAAAGGTCGATTTTTAGGAAATTCCTCGTGAGGGGTGGCAGCACTGGGATAGCCTTTTCTAGACTTATCCAGCACAGGTACATGGGAGGAATTAGTTTACCAGTTCCCTACTCTTACTACAATGCTATTCACCTAAAAAGATGGATACAGCTAAATAGTGCAGGTACTGGCATACTAGGGAACGACATAGAAGAAACATTGACCCCTCCAAATACCAAGGCGTTTGCCTGGGGAGTGAGCCACTCTGTCAACCTTCAAAATTTTACCAACTTAACCAAAGCCACTCTTATGGTAGCCAGGAAATATTTCCTAAACAGCAAAACCACATCTCCAGCTGTGCCAGCAATATCACTACCCTACTTCTTAACCCCAGATGCCAAACACATATTAACTGCATGGTCCTATCTAGGGCTGATAAAAACTAAAAAGGTAGTGACCCTAGAAAAATAACAGGACAACCTACTAAGATACATAAATACAACCCTATCCAACTTCCAAATTAGACATATCCAAGATATGTAATAGACTAAAGTATTTGTAGGAGCAAAATACTATGCTGTCCTGGCTGGAAGAACACATAATAAATAAACAGACCCCAAAACATCTACTATCCATCTGCTACAATAAAATAATTGCTCAGATCAATGTAGGTGCCAAATCGGCCTTTTTGCTTGCATGGGAACAGGACCTGGGAATCACCCATGGGTTTTCTCAATGCATCAAGTTCCAAGACAACTCATATAAAGTCCTCTCCCATGGCACAGAACACCATTGGCCTTGAGAAGAGTACCCAAATATTGCCTTCAGGATTTGCATGGACTGCGGAATTCTCCTCTCCAACAACCTCAACAACCTAACAGGTTATCTAAGCAGTTATCTCTGACCATTACAACCAGACCGTGTCGATAAGCCTTCTAACCCTCTTTGGCCGTAAATCCTGCCCTATATCTTGATGTTAGCTATTAAGAAATCTAGAGGTTAGGCATGTTTCCTTATGATAAATATAATACAGAAACTCTCTCCCTTTCTATCTCCCCTCTCCCAAAAAAGCGCAGTCCCTTAGGAAGTGAGCTGATAGACCTTTTTTAGACCTTTCTTGATGTTTCTCACATGTTCCCCAATTCTAATTTTTAGATTTTCTGTCCTGTGTAAGTAAACATAGAAGCTTTGTATACAAGAACAGGAAGCAGACATACACAAAATTGTGATGAATTGATATGGAACGTATATTTGAAAATTGTATACCTTTTTATTATCAAACAATATCAATTATTTTCTGAAATGGGAACACCCCTTTAATCATATGCTAAAGGGTTGCAAGTTACAACCATTTCACTTACAAGCATTTCCTCTGCTGCCTCCATTATATTTGGAGCCTTATAACAAACCCCTAGTAATATTTTATTATTCTTTTTCCCTCCCATTATCTCCACCCATAGGGACTCCACATTTGCATTTGCGTCACTGATGTCATCTCACAGGATAGGCTTGAGGCAAGAATTCACATATAAACAAACCCCTCCCCCTTTTTTATTTATACCATCATTTCTAAAAAAAAAAGTACAACATCTATAGTAACAGCCGACTAGCTACTGTCCAGCCAGTTCCGCTGATACCCACTATATCATATTTGCGTCCAACAGTAAGAGTTCCTGTTCCTCATTTTGTTTGTGGAGGCTGGCATTTGTGACATGCACTTTACATGGTTTCCCTATACTTAATTCCTTTTGTTCTTATCCCAATTTATTCCAGCCCCCCTTCCTCCCCCATGGACTAGACTCTTCCCGCTCTCTATCACAACTGTCTTATTTGCCCTGCACAAATGTAGTGCCCTTCACCCAGGTCCTGCTTTGTAAACACTCTCCAACCTTCTTGCCATTTTTCCCCCAAACAGCCGCCTCCCCATGAGTGCAGCCCATCCCTACTGTAGAGCCTGTAGCCGACAGAAAAGCAGTCCAGTTCTCCATGAACCCAAACCCATCCTTCCTACACCAACTTTTGAGCCACTTATTTACCTCCCTGATCTCCTGCTGCCTTTCTGGTGTGGCATGTGGTACAGGTAGTATTTCAGAGAAAACTACATTTGAGGTCCTTGCCCTGTGCTTATGGCCTAAATCCCTGAAATTTTTTTAAGGACCTTCCACCTACCTCTTACTTTGTCATAAGTGCCAATGTGGACCATGACCACTGGTTCCTCACCAGCCCCTCCTAGTAATCTGTCAACCCGATCCGCAACATGCCAAACCCAAGCACCTGGCAAACAACACACTGTTCGGTATGCACGGCCTTTCTGACAGATTGCCCTGTCTGTTCCCCTAATAATGGAATCTCCAACTACCAGCACCTGTCTGATATTGGATGTCCGCCCCACCTTTTCACTGCCAAGCAGCTGCTGACTGTCCTCAAAGAATTCAACCTCCCTATATAGTGACGCTGAACCCAGACCTAGTAGCTCTTTGGCTGCGGGAAAGGAACAGGACAGAGGCTGGTTGAGGACAGGTGAGCGCCACTGACCTGCTCCTGGGCCATGCCAACTAAGGGTTGTATCTGACGAACCCAAAGACTCTTGGCTGGGGTTATCAGATGTCATCTGGGAGAAAGTGGATGACGTAGCCAATCAATCGACAACCTTTGGGCTGTTTATCAACACATTGCTGCTAGATGACAATGGCAGTTCTGGCCTCACAGAGCCACCTCTGCCGCAACGTCCCCTTACTTGTGCCTGCTCCACCTGCCACCTCTCTGTCTGACATATTGATTAATCCACTATGTTGATTTAACACGGATCTACATTATTTAACAAAACAAAATGAAATTTGTGCTTTACAGAAGCACAAGAACTGACACCCTGGGATTGGAGCAGTAATCACTACAGAAAGTATGTGGATTTTACACTGATTTCTTCCTTTTCACTTCAGAAACAAAAAAGAACTGCTATTTGGGGTATACAGATCCCCCAAAATGGACACCCTGGGATTGGAGCAGAACTCACTACAGAAAGTATGTGGATTTGACACTCATTTCTTCCTATTCCCTTCAGAAACAAAAAATAACTGCTATTTGCGGTATACAGAAGCACAAGAACTGACACCCTGGGATTGAAGCAGAAATCACTACAGAAAGTATGTGGATTTTACAATGATTTCTTCCTTTTCACTTCAGAAACAAAAAAGAACTGCTATTTGGGGTTTACAGATCCCCCAAAACAGACACCCTGGGATTGGAACAGAAAGCACTACAGAAAGTATGTGGATTTTACACTTATTTCTTACTATGTACTCCAGAAACAAAATAGAACTGCTATGTGGAGTATACAGATCCCCCAAAATAGACACTCTTGGTGTTCTTTTATCCTTCCCAGAATTTTCTGCCTCATGTAACATGTTGTACTCACGTCCATTTTGCTAATAAAGGAGGGGGAAAAAAAACTTTGTTCCCACGAATCACCATGAACTTCGGCTTTGTGGCAAATTTTTCCAGAAATTCTAACCAAATTCTGATTCGTTAGAATTGATTAGCCCATCTCTACTTATAACCTATGACTTACCACACAACAGTATTATAGTGATAACAATTATAATTCATTTATCTAGAGTTTTTTGCCATTGAGTGGAGGGGATTTAATAGTATTTTAAACATAGTGTTTTTTAATTGTTTTTAACCACATTTTTATCTTGACATTCCAATAAAGTTTGTATTGTTTTGCCTATTAGCTTTTTGTTTTTTGGCATTGCATTAATGAGCAGGCCCTCTTATGGTCATATGATTTAGGACCATTCTTTGGCATGATTGAATGATTAGAAAAGGCCAAAAGGCTTAGTGGGTAGTAGAATCCCCTATAAAAGGACATGATGGTGGAGACATACTAGAAAATATATACCATAAACGCTATTTGGATATTAACTTACTTTACCCTTACAAGGTATAACATTGCATAAAGAGAATCCTGAGTTTACCTAAAGTATATGTTCTGACCTAAACCAGGACAACACATTGGAGGTGTTAAATTATAAGTCACATTAATAAATGTGGTCCAGTCTACAGGTGGTGCTGATTTTATAGAGATGGCTTACCTCATGTCTCAACGCATTTTTCTGCACATTAGTTCCTCTTTGGGTTATCATACTCAAAGTATGGGCCAGAATATAGACCGATGTGTATAGAAGAGCTAATTCATTATCCTTATGCCTTTCTACTGGAAAATTATAAATATCTGTGCAGTTAATTCCGTCAATTTCATAAACTTTTTGATAAAATTTATTTTTATTTTCATTTTTTGTCAAGCATCCGAATATGAAAAACCACAGGTCTTCCAGCAGTGGGTCGCCTGGACGAGTTATGGGGTTCAAATTGTGAAATATATTAAAATTGGGGATTCTTTTCCTGGGTGACATAAGCATAAAGCTGCAATTGATCAATTTGGCTAAATGTATTCTTAAATCTAGGACGTGCATCCAAGATTCATGAAAGATAAAAGTGATATTTTCCGCTTCAATTCCGAGGAGATATCGACCGTAGATCTCATAATAAACACCACAGACCACTAAGACTTCAGCTCGTGATTGTCTCACCTTGGCCAAATTCTTTGTGTTTTTTAGGTTTTGAAACTTTTCTAATTTAATGAAGTATCGTAACACGATCCCAGTGTTGCGTCATCAGTTTACTAAGTAATGAAGACTCAATTTCTTCAATTTCTCCATAGGCAATGATTCCAACCCAGTTCCACCCAAAATATTTTATAGTCTTAGTAATTGCTTCATAGCGAACCCATTCCTCAGATGCAATTTGATAAAGTGTTGGATGTGAGGCTCTTTCACTCAGGAGAGGGTTACCAGGTCCATAGTTTATCTAAAAAGACAAAACACACATGCAAATCCTAAATGTGAACATACTTAGAACAGAAAGAGGAAGACAGAAAAAATGGAAGCATACTTACATTGCTCACTCTATGGTTAGTGTCCAGTAACAGAAGAAGAGAAAGTAAACTGAACACCACAAAATCTTTTTTTCTGTGATTTTGTTTGCATCAATAATGATATGAATTCAACAAAATTCAAGTACATGACTCACAGTGAACAATCACAAGAATAGGCAATTTTTCTCCCCTACTGTGCATCTTGTTACATAATGAAGGTTATGGGATATTTCCGGTGTATAGGCTCCTTGGTCAGTCTTTAAAATTCAACTTATGTCTGATGATCAAAATGAATCTCCTTGGCAATACCATATGGGACTGGGTATGTATGCCGCCCACCTTTATAGAAGCAATTCACCACATAACCCCAAACCAGATGCAAAAGAGTGACAATGGGGCGCATTTACTCAGGGTCCGAACCCGCACTTTCATTGGGTTTCCCGATTTTGGAGCATGCGATCGGATTTTGGTGCATCAGCGCCGGATTGCACGCAACAGAAAATAAGGGGCATGGCCGTCGGACAACCCGACGGATTTGGACAAACCGCGGAATTTAAAAAAGGATTTGTGTCGCAAGATCAAGCACTCACATGCACCAGGAAGAAGCAGGTGAACTCTGGCAGACCTCGGCACAGCAGTGACACATGCAGGAACTCGGACGCACGATGATAGTGAATTGCGCCGGAACCCGGATCCTGTGGACAACGCACGCGGAAAGTAAATCTGCCCGATGTTCTCCATAACTGGAGAAAGTTGTAAGTCTTTTTTATACATTTTTTTTATTCCATTTTTTATTAGCATCAACTTTATTACACTTTTCAAACATAAAAAAGTGTACAAGGTTTAGGGACAGGTAAAACCAGACAAGGGATACCAGTAGAGATGGGCAAATTTGTTATAACACCGATTCACCAAATTTTTTGAAAAAATCATGTTAAAAAAAGGTATTCCCTGGCTGCAAAATGTTTTGTGGAATGTTGTGTCATGCTGAAATATGCATAGAGAGCATGGTTTGGTCTTCAAACAATGCTGCGTTTTAGTATGACACGCACATCACAGCCGCCGCTCTTAAAATCGCTTCACCCTTCAATTCCATGTGCACTTCCAGAGGCCAATTTCACCAAATAAGCGATGCAGGAATGCAGCCTGACAAGGTAACGTCTGTGCCATCTCGAAAGGACTGAGCTGAGGGCCAAGATCCCACTATAACATCAAATAGTGCACTCTTTTTACACTGACATCAGATGATTCCATAGATTACGACAGAACATGTTCTGTTAAACTCTGATACATGTAGAAACCCCCCAAAAGAGTGGAGAGGGTAACGGAAGTAATTCTGCATTGACATCACTGATCATTTTTCCCTTGATTTCGTCCGTCAGTGTCTGCTTTCAGTCGGTCAATAATCCATCATCAGTATTGCTAAAGCCAAAATCAAACAGGAGTGGATCCAAAACAGAGATGACCAGTACATGGGATATTTGCATGTCCTCTGTGTTCTGTATCCACTCCTGCTTTTGGCTATCAATCCTGAAGCTTTTCATTCCTTCTGACAGATGAAACGAAGAAAGAAATTAAACATATTGGCCACACCATAGAGCAATGGAGGGTGAAAACAGCATTATGGAAATCACAGGGTGTTCCAGGGAGACAGCGGTTAGTTGGTAGCAGCATGAGAAGGCTGTAGAGTGGCACAATGACAAATTATGGAGGTGGCGGAAACATGGTTGGCCACAAAACGGCACAATGTGTAGAGTGTGGAGGTGGCGGCAGCAGAAGCAGGATCCCACAGGTGGCAGCAGTATGGTGGCAGCAACATGGAAAGCCACAGAGTGGCACAATTATATAGTTTGGAGGTGACGTCAGCAGGAGCAAGAGCCCACAGGTGGCAGCAATATGGAAAGCCACAGAGTGCTCCAATGACAGAGTGTGGAGGTGTCGGTAGCAGCATCAGCAGCAGTAACAGGAAGATACAAAGTGGCACAATGATAAGAGTGTGGAGGTGGCGGCCGCAGAACCAGCAGCAGGAGCCCAGAGGTGGCAGCAACTTGGTGGTAGAAACATGGAAAGCCACAGAGTGGCACAATGATATAGTGTGGAGGTGATGGCAGCAGCATCAGTATCAGCAGCAGCAACAGGAGGCCACAAAGTGGCACAATGATAAGAGTGTGGAGGTGGCTTCAGTAGCAGCAGGAGCCCGCAGGGTGTCACAATGATATAGTGTGAATGTGGGATCAGCAGCAGCAAAAGCCCACAGGGTGGCACAATGATATATTGTGGAGGTGGCATCAGTAGCAGCAGGAGCCCAAAGGGTGGCACAATGATATAGTGTGGGGGTGGCAGTAGTAGCAGCAGGAGCTCGCAGGGTGGCACAATGATATAGTGTGGAGGTGGCATCAGTAGCAGCAGGAGCCCGCAGGGTGGCACAATTATTTTCAGAAGTTTTCCGTGTAAAGATATGAGACATATAAGTTCAGCATTTCATGATTTGAATGCTTAGAAGTACAGTGATAGATGGGTGGGATGGGAAGGGGTAGTGGACCTGAGTTATTGGGTGTAGAAAACTCCCAGGTGGAGTTGAAACAAGATATGGAATTTGTGCTGTGCACAATAATCCATTCCATTGTGTAATTTTGTTCTATTTCTCTAATTATAGCTATGATGTTGCAGGTCTCTTGTGATTTCCAATACCTTGCAGTGCTTTACCTTGCGGTGAATAGGATGTTGTGCATAAGGGACCTATCCAATTTCCTCAATTGTTCCAGACCGATACCCAGCAATGCTATATGGGGACCCCATGGTGGGGGGAATAGCAAAACCTTAGATATGAGATTAAAAACCTATGTACCTACAGCAATAATATTAGTACATGACCACCATATGTGCAAAAGAGATCCCTTGGAGTAAGAATATCTACAGAATATGGGCGAGGAATTTGGAAACATTTTGGAGAGCCTATAGGGGGTAAGATACCATCTGTAAAGCAGTTTTCTAGACTTCTCCAAAGGGTTGACACATCTGGATGCTTTATTGCTGATAAAGATGGCATTGCACCACTGATCGTTTGTGAATTTCTGCTGGAGCTCACATTCCCATTTTCCCCTATAGGGGACTGTGTGGAGCATGTGGCCGTCAATTAGAGTTGAGTAAGCTATTGAGATGCCCTTTTTGTGGGGGTTAAGTGAGACAAGAAACTTGTTGTATTTCGATGGGGTAGGTGCCTCAGGTTAGCCAGAAATTGGCTTAATTGTAGGTATTTATCAAATTCCCCTTTGGAGAGTTGATATTGCAGTGCTAGCTGTTCGAAGGAGCAGAGTAATTTCCCCTCTAAACGGTCCCCTACTGTCTTAACTCCATTGGAAACCCACAGATCAAAATTCGTATGAGGTATAATATAATTAAGGGTAAGGACTGGCGGATCCTGTATCTTTAGTGATAGTACCCTGGCATCCAGAAATTAATACCTAAAAAGTTGTAAGTCTTTTATCTGGATTGGAGAGTTATCCCTGATGATGTCGTTTTCTTTACTCACACACACACAAATGTATAAAGTGGGGAAGGTAAGTGGTTGATATGCTGACTGAATGGAATGGAGACGACTATCATTTTTATTGTAGGTGAACCTTAACTGTGATATACAGAATCTAAAAGAAACGTGCAGAAAATAACTTTGTATCAATTTTAAATAATTATACTTTAGTAATTTTCATTTTATCATATGAAATAAGCATTTGATGTTTGTGGTTAGAGAGGTTAAAGAGGTTACAAGCTTTTGCTGTAGTTTTTGACCATATTTGCTCACATTGAAAATTGGAAAATTTATCAGAAGTGTCTAAGGTAAAACTATTTTAGTTCCGCATGGAAACCAATAAGACCTCAGCTTTGATTTTATAAACAGCTGTGGGAAAATGAAAGCTGAATTCTGATTGGTTGTCACGGGCAGCTAGAACAGTTCTGCTTTCAGACGATTCTGATAAATCTCCCCCCATTTAGTTTTAGTTCCCTCTAAAGATTTTTAATTGGATTCAGGTTGGGAAATTGGATAGGTCATTCCGAGTCCTTGAAATGCTTCTTATGCTGCTTATTCTGCTGCTTATATGGAAGACCTAGCCATGACTCATCTTCAGCTTTATTAATTTGGGAAGGAAGTTGTTGGCAAAAAATTAATGAAGTATGACCCCATTCTTACTTCAAACCCTAAAAGTTCAAATCACCCAATTTCCATAGAGTTGATATAAAAATATATAAACAGTAAAAATAATAAATGCTAGGTATAGCTGCGTCCCAAAATTTTCTGGTCTATCAAGCAACATGAGCAGGAGGTGGAGAGCTTGGGCTAATTATCACAAATGGAGACGTGTTCATGAAATAAGAAGCTTGCCTTTAATGGTTGTTTGTACATTTCTTGTGCATGTGCCCATAATGATGCAATAATCACATGACATTGATCAATTAGCATTTCCCCACGTCATCATCTGATGTTAGAAAAGAACAGCCCCTGTTATTTCCAAAATGATGTCACAAGTCTACAGATCAACATGTTATTAATTTGCGGTTAAAACATAGTCTAAGACAATGAAGAGACAGGTCTTTCCAGCGTGTGGGGGTGTTGTTCCAATCAACTTCTGTTTGAAGCTAAACCGCCAACACTTGTGGTAGACAACTTCCTTTGTAAGAAACAAACTAGCTGCACTAGGTAACACTTAAGTGTAGGGACAGTCTATATTTCATATTTTCATGAACAAGATGTCAGAGACATCACAAGATTTAGGAAAACAAATACAAAATGGCATAAATGGCATAAAGTAGAACTTGGTTATGGATAAACATCCCTGACATTTCCACCTTTTTTAAGTGTTTAGGGGATACACAAAGATAATAAAGGTACTTCGGAGTGAGCTATTCCCAGTCCGCCAGATTTTCCCTAAATGTTCTTTACAGGGTTCCCTTGGAAAACCTTTTGTGTTTTCCTTTAAACAATCAACTACCCAATTCCATTTCTCACTCTCAAGCCCATAAACATAGTGTTTATAAGTCCAGAATTAATAAGCTTTTGCTGGAATCCTCAAATGCAGCATCAACCACAGGTGTTCTGGACTACAGACTCTTCCTTTGTCTACGAGCAGCATCTCCAAAGCCACACGGTTCTGCCAGGCTGCCAGTGACATCACGTCAAGCTGTTCTGTGATTCCCTCTATGGCATCTCGGATATAGTTCGCCCACTTCTGTTGGTTATAATAAATGTAATTAATCTTATCAACATTTTTATTTGTAGTTCTCATTCATATGATAAACCCAATCGGGTTCCAGCAGTTTCCTGATGTCTCTTTGTCACCCTAATTGTAGATTGTGTGTTTCAGGAAGAGCTTCCGGAATAGAATCATAAATGTAATAATGCTTGTAACCTTTAGTGAATGTCTTGTAGTGTGACACACTGGACACTGCGGCGTCTGGGGAAGTATGACCCAAATCTTGGTCCTGTCCTAAACAGAATCTCATAGAGAGACAATACTTTGCTTCTGATAGGAGTAAATCATATGGGGAAAAATGCTTGAGTGATACCTAGCATCTGTATGACGTCCTTTATGACCTTTATAGGGTTAATCACAGGCAGTATCTCTAACTAATATGGAAAGAAGGAGAAGGCGAGATACCACTAGGGACAGGGCATAAATAGGATTGGTCCTGCTTTCCCTGAAAGACCCCAGTTTCACTTAAGCCCCTTAAGCATTACCCACAGATAGGGACCTCATGGCATGTAGAAACTGTCCCTATTGTACCCTGTTAGTCCCCCAAGATCACTAGCTCAGCACTAAGACTAGATCTCTCTCTCAGAGGAGATCAAGAAATGACTAAAGAGTGACAGATAACACTACCACTTTTCCTCCTCCTATCTTTCTGACCACTGGGAGTAGAGAGCAGAACCTGATTGGGACCTTCCTTTTGAGGTTTATACCAGTATTTATTAATTTCCAGCTTCCTGGTTTTAAGTGTCTTGGAATTAGATCACCTGTAATGAAATTCCTGAATTAATAATTTTGTCATATAATGAGTATTTTACTGTGTGTTCTACTGGTTTTTGTTTTCTCGCATTTGTTCTCAGTTACAGAATATGTAATGGGGAGGGTGATTCATGTGGTGACATCCTGTGTCACTCTATAGCTCACACCGATCAGTAGACATGGGAGAACTTTTCAAAAATTCAATTCGCCGAGTTCGCAGAATTTTTTGAAAAAATTTGATTCGAGCCAAATCGAATCATGATGAATCACCTTAAAAAACAGGTATTCCCTGGTTGCAGAGAGCCTGTAGGGTGTTGTAGAACGTTTGCAATGCTCAAATATGCATAGGAAGCATTGTTTGGTCTTCAAACAATGCTGTGTTTTAGTATGACACGCACATGACAGCTGCTGCTCTTATAATCGCTTGACTCTTTAATTCCATGGGCACTTAGAGGGGCCAACTTCACCAAATAAGTAAAGCGGAAACACAGCCTGACAAGGTAACGTCTGGAAAGCATTATGGAAATTACAGGGTGTTCCAGGGAGACAGAGGTCAGTTGGCAGCAGCATGAGTAGGCCGCAGAGTGGCACAATGACAAATTCTGGAGCTGGCAGCGACATGGTAGGCCACAGTGTGGCACAATGACAGAGTGTGGATGTGGCAGCAGCAGCAGCATGATGTCAGAGAGTGGCACAATGATAAAGTCTGGAGCTGGCAGCAACATGGTAAACCACAGAGTGGCACAATGACAGAGTGTGGAGGTGTTGGCAGCAGCAGGAGGTCATAAAGTGGCACAATGACAAATTCTCGAGGTGACAGCAACATGGTAGGAACCAGAGTGGCACAATGACAGAGTGTGGAGGTGTTGGCAGCAGCAGGAGGTCAGAAAGTGGCACAATTACAAAGTCTGGAGGTGGCAGCAACGTGGTAGGCCACAGTGTGGCACAATGACAAAGTCTAGAGGTGGCTGCAACAGCAGCATGAGGTCAGAGAGTGCCACAATGACAAATTCTAGAGCTGGCAGCAACATGATAGGCCACAGTGTGGCACACTGACAGAGTGTGGAGGTGGTAGCAGCAGCAGGTCAAAAAGTGGCCCAATCACAGAGTGTGGAGGTGGGTTACAATTCCAGTCCCTGGTAAAGATGATGGGAGTTGGATTGAGCAACTGGCAGCTGATGTGTGGCATCAGGCAGGTGCCAGCATCAGAATAGTGGCTAAGGCAGGTCGTTATAATGCAGACTCATTTCTCAACGTTTAGGTGAGGTGTCATGGCTGATCTAATCTGATGCATAAGGCATTGCTGTGTTGAAATCCTTGCCGATCCATGCCTGAATCATCTTGACAAAGGTCAGTCTCTCCACATTACGGGTGGTCAAGTGGGTTCTCCTTGGGGTAACGATGGCCGCCTCCGCACTGAATACCTGCTCTCATGACACACTACTGGCCGGTCAGGACAGCTTCTCTACTGCAAACTCTTCAAGTTGGGCCACACATCAAGTTTGGCTACCCAGTAGTCTAGGGGATCCTCTACCTAGGGTGTTAGAGTGCTGTTCACGTATGTGACAACCTGCTGACGCAGGGTCTGCTCCATGTCCGGCTGCTGGTGACAGCTATCCTGCTCACTAGTTTGGTGAAGGAAGCTGCTCATTAAGGACTCCAGACTTAAGCTGCTACTGATGGAGCTGCTGCTGCTCCTATCCCCCATCTCTCCACAGTAGCCATGGCAGTCGTTTGTTAGCGATGACTGCCAGGAATCCCATGGTCAGACCTGACAGAGGATGGACAATGGTGCACATAGGCAGTGGACAAATGTCTGCACAGTATTTCTCTATAGTACGCCAGTTGTTCCTCCCTCTCGTCAGCTGGAAAACAGACACCCATTTTGGACCAGTAGCGAGGGTCCAAAAGGGTGGAGAGCCAAAAGTCATCCCTATTCCGGATGTTGACTATTCGGCTGTCACTAGTTAGGCAAAGCAGCATGCTGTGGGCCATCTGCACAAGTGACTCTGAGGGACTCCCGGCCTCCATCTCCACTGTATACTGCCACAGTGCTTCGGGGTCATCTGCCTCATCTTCTACCTCCTCCGGTTGCTCCTGCTCCTCCTCTCCTGTCACCTGAGTAGAATAAACACTAATTTCACAAGACTCTGCTTTTGCTGCCATGTCCTATTCCTCCTCCGGTTCAGCCCCCACCCGACCCATGTGGCCATGAGATGTAGTCACCACTTCTCCAGTGCCCTGACCAGACAGATTTTGTAGCATCTGTTCCCCGACATGAAGCAGTGGAATGACGCTATTCATCCCGAAGTCCCGGCGACTGACAAATAACGTGGCATCTTCAAAGGGCCTGAGCAAATGGCTCCTGTCCTCTTGCATCATCAAAAAATCATTAATGGATTTTCTTTGTTCATACAGGCGTTCTAACATATGGAGGCTGGAATTACAATGGGTGGAGACATCGCATATCAGACTATGTTGGGGTAGGCCGTTCTGCCATTGCAACTCGAGGAGTGTGTGCTTGGCTTTGTAAAAATGGCTTAAAGAGGACCTGTCACCCAATCTGTCAGCACTAGGAGCTGCTTACTAGAGTAAGCAGCTCCTAGTGCTTGATCAAACGCCCCAGTGTTAGAGTGATAGCGTTACCAGAAACCTCCGGTAACGCTATCTAACACTGTGGTGGGGTACAGTGTAATTGTCGGACAGCTCGCAAAGTTGTCCGACATATTCATGAGGGGACAGGGTTGGGGTGTGGCTAGGGGCCTAGCGCGCGGCAGTCACTGTCGGCCTATGGAGCAAGCGGGGCGGTCCGGGGAAGAGGACCGCCCCCTCATGAATACATTGGACAGCTTTGCGAGCTGTCCGATGATTACATTGTACTCTGCCACAGTGTTTGATAGCGTTACAGGAGGTTTCCAGTAACGCTATCACTGTAACACTGCTGCGTTTGTTCAAGCACTAGGAGCTGCTTACTTTAGTAAGCAGCTCCTGGTGCCAAAAATTGAGGTGGCAGGTCCTCTTTAAGTGCATGCACAGTTTCCTGGCCATTTGGGAGGAAGACGTCATGGAGAAAGCCACAGATTGATTTCTTTTTGCATGACACGGAGCAGTTCCTCCCCTGTGTGACTTTGTTCCCCCAGGAAAACCAGGTGTAGAACTGTGTAACACCGCTGTGGTATGATGGAGCAGCACTTATACTTGTGGAGGCTGAGGTGGTGATGGAGAAGGAGGCGGACATTGGTGCTGGAGCTGCAGTTTGACAATGTGGAAGAGAAAGCGGCGCCTCCTGTTCAAGTTTGTGTGGCTGGGCAGGAAGCACATTTACCCAGCGGACCTTAAAGAAGCAGTACCAACAACTTGGACAGGAGCACGGTCAGCTACTGCACCTTAGGATGACTGGACACATACAGTTGTCTCTTTGTATTCTCCTCCTTCAACAACTGCAGGCGCCATGCGTAGCGAGGAGCAGGAGCATCTGGACCAGGAGACTATGTCACAGACAAACCGCTCCCTTTGGCTGGAGCCTTGACTGGCTGAAATGGCATGTGTGCCACTTGGTGCTGCTGCTACGACGGCAGGATTGACCACCACATCCGAGACATGTTTCTCCCAGGCCATTGGATGGTGATGCTGCATGTGTTGACATAGGGCCGTCGTTAGGTCTTTGGCCACACTTCACTTTCTGCTCGCAGATTCTACATATACACATGCTCGGCTCCTCTGGTGTCTTAACAAAAAACTGCCACATCGCCGAGTTGGTGATTTTACCGCAAACACTCTGCACTGAGTGGCTACTAATGCTGCTGCCTCGCTGAGCCCCTGTGCCACTGCTTACTTGGACAGATGAAGCGGGTTTTGTACCCCGGGGCCATTTGGCTCCTGTCTTCGCACTGCTGCCACCCTGCTGACTCACGGCTATAGTAGCGACTTGCTGCCTGCTTCGCTTTCTGACACACAAGATGACAACCTCTTCTCCCAATGATGACGATAAAGCCCTTGCTTCACCAGGCTCCAAAGTGCGATCAGCTACATCATCATCCCTGTCACTGCTATTCTCCTCAACGGTTTCAGTATGCACAGCCTGCCTTCTTGCAAGTGCAACAAACCATCCATGCCACTCTCTACATCTCTACTTTCCCACCTACTGCACGAAGCAGCGGATGTCTGCTCTATTTCTTCACTGCCCAGCTGCTGACTCTCCCCAAAGACTTCGTCCTTGCTGTATAGTGGCAGGAAAGGAACAGGACAGAGGACAGGTGAGGGCCGCTGGCCTGCTCCTGGGCCATGCCAACTAAGGGTTGTATCTGACGAACCCATAGACTCTAGGCTGCGGTTGTCAGCTGTCATTTGGGAGGAAGTGGATGACCTATTCAACCAATCCAGAACCTTTGGGTTGTTGATCAACTCACTGCCACTAGAAGATTCCGGCAGTTCTCGCCTCACAGAGTCATCCCTGCTGTGATGTCCCCTTACTGTGCTGCGACCACTCTCTTGCTCCACCTGCCACATTTCTGTCTGACATATTGGTTAATGAATTGGATTTGACACAGATTTCTTGCTATCAACTATAGCTACAAAAACTATTGAAATTTTCGGTATACAGATCCCCCAAAACAGACACCCTGGACTTCAGCAAAAATCACTCCAGCAACTATGTGGAGTTGAAACAGATTTATTGCTTTCAATTTTAGCTACAAAAAACTAGTGAAATTTGTGGTATACAGATCTCCCAAAAGGGACACCCTGGACTTGAGCAAACATCACTCCAGCAGCTATGTGGATTTGACATGGATTTCTTGCTATCAACTTTAGCTACAAAAACTATTGAAATTTGCGGTATACAGATCCCCCAAAACGGACACCCAGGACTTTGAGCAAAAATTACTCCATCAGCTACGGAGTACAAGCAGCTAGATGCCAGAGACAGCAAGTGCAGTGTGAAATGCCGTGATTGTAAATGGCTGCCTGCTTTTATAGGGCTGTGTTACATCACATATGCCTGCTGGTCGCTGATTGGCAAATGTGATCGAGGGTGTTCCTTTCTTCTTCCCAGAGTTCTCTGCCCCATGTAACATGTTGTGCTCACGGCCATTTACTAATAAAAAAAAATTTCAAAAAAAATGATCCCGCGAATCACCGTAAACTTGGGGTTCGTGCCAAATCGAAGTTTTCCTGAAATTCAAAACGAATTCTGATTTGTTAGAATCAATTTGCCCATCTCTACCGGTCAGCATCTGCCCTTCTGTTTCTTTTAGTGCAGTAGGACTTTAAATTCCAGGAGAACCAGCTCCTTAACCCACTTAAGATACCCTAATGCCTCAATAGGCCAAGCCTATGAGATGAACTCGCATCACACTCGCAACGCATGCTGCTTGGATCGCACAGCCAGAACGCTGCAAACCGGGAGTGAACAAACATGCTGAGTTCAATCGGGGCTTGCAGCATTTGGGCCGTGCGATCCGGGCAGCATGTGTTGCGAGTGTGATGCGATAAACAAGTGTGGAAAGGGCCTTATTCCATCTTATGCTCCTTGACAATTTCTCCTGGTAACAGTCTAGGTTCCTCTCTAAAATAAGAGCGTCAATTTGTTACCCATTATCACTCCATTCTCATGGAAGGACTGTACTTTATTGATAGACAATCACTTTTCTAAGGCCCGTTCCACACTTGTGAGTGTGATGCGATGAACTCGCATCACATGCGCAACGCATGCTGCCGGGATCGCACGGCCCAAACGCTGCACACCGGGAGTGAACTCAGCATGTCAGTTCACTCCCGGTGTGCAGCGTTCAGGCCGTGCGATCCCAGAAGCATGCCTTGCGAGAGTGATGCGAGTCATCGCATCACACTACACGGGGGCAATGTGAACGGGCCTAAGACTTCCAAAAACCATCCATATATTTCCACAAGATCCTCCCGGGGTAACATGCACCACTAATAAGATGCTGAACTCATTCATGGAATCGGGTGCACAATCTTTGTGAATTGCTACAGACGGACAATGAACTTTCGGTGAACACCAGTGCCGGCTATGTAAATGTGCCCCATTGACTGGCACATACTAGCAGAAGAAGAGCAGAAAGAACTTCAAACAAAGCTGACATGCAGCTACAATACTTAGTCTAATGTAATGGTCTTTATATGAAAGGCAGTGCCTGATCACCTCTATTCTTCCTAACCAGGATAATTAGTTACCTTCAGGGGGTTTTGACATTATTTGCCACAATCTACAGTTTTTTTGTTGTATTACAGCTGTTGTTGCCATCTGTCTGAGGGAAAGGGTTAATGTTATCTATATTGACATTATAACATAACAAGGCCTGCAGCTGCTGTCTCTAGTGATAGGAATTCTGGCTCTTCTTAGTGAGCTGGATCATTAGGCTCCGCTCACTAAGAAGAGTCGGCTCTTCTGGCTCCTGAACGGCTCTCTATTAAATATATAATAGGGAGCCGCAGGCCAGTCAGTCAACGGACACCACTCCACTTTTAACCAGATTGTAGTGAGCTGGATCATTAGGCTCCGCTCACTAAGAAGAGTCGGCTCTTCTGGCTCCTGAACGGCTCTCTATTAAATATATAATAGGGAGCCACAGGCCAGTCAGTCAACGGACACCACTCCTTAAAGGGGGGCGTGGTGAGTCAGTTAGGGGAGGGGTTAAGTGATCCATCAGTTCACTAAGGTGAACCGGCTCAGGTCATTCGCGAACAGGAGTCAGCTCTTTGTGCTTTCTCCCCTGAGAGGGCTTCCCCTCTATCAGGCCTGCAGTTCTGCCTCTGCACAGAGTATAAGTAAACCTTATTCTCCAGCCCCAAGCTACAGAACCTGGGCAGTAATCCACAACCATACTGCTATCCAACCACAAGCTAACCGGACCTGGCAAAGAGCACCTACTACCTCAGTGTGTTATCCATTATGTGTTGGAGTCTTGAAATAGAGACTGTGGGGCATATTTATCAACACTGACGTGGTGCAGAGGCCCTGAAATAATTCTGAATGCTAGCTTATTCCTAGCACTTGCGATTATTTTGCCCGCTCCGCCACCCTTACGCCAGTGGGACGTGAAGGGTCATGAGGGGGGGGCGTGGCCGGCCAGGAGTGGGCCAGTGAGAGCATTAATGCATTTATTTCTATGCCAGGCGCCGCCATAGCCTCTGTTTCCATGCGTGATTTCTGGCTGCCAATAACAACACAGGCCTCCCTTTCACCATCTCTCCCTGTACTCCAGCAGCTGCAAAGGTGGTGGCCCCATTCTTTCCATCCAGTGGTGGGACTCACGAGGCTCACACCCAGGGTGCTCTATCCGACTGGAAAATAAATGCATCAATTTTGAGTTAGCTCCAAAATTTCATGAGCTGTACTGCACATATTGTTCACAAAATGTTTTAGATCTCTCTTTGGAGATAATATATCTCCCTCTCATATGTAGCATATCTAGATCCTGATTAGACAGCATGATTATTGTGAAGATATCCCTCGGCATGTCCCTGATATAAGGTCACTCTAATATGTGTACCTTTACTGCATAGGGTTGGTGGAGGAGTTCAGAAAACCTCTCAGTATATAGTGTGACTGGTTTCTTCTCTTGTGGCCTGTGGATTATGGTCCCACTCTTTAACTGCTGTATGAAGATGCAGGAACAGTGACATGCTGTCATACTCTACTATCCCCAAATGCTTAAGGCTGTTCCATTTTTCACACCTAATAGTAGTCACCACGGTCACCATCAGGGGCGGTTTAGTGTGAAAGTTTTCAGGGGGCCCCAAGGAGGATAAGGGGCACTATGTCACAGAAAACCATCCTCGATTTCCATGTGCAGGTAAATCAGTGTGTACACAGGGGTGGATGATCATTCTGTTGGAGGCCCATGAAATTGCCAGTCAGGGGCCACAAACTTCCTAGAGTCGGTCCTGGTAATCACTTATTAATTTTGGGTGTCTGACATAATCTTAGAGGTGTAATGGCCTAAGTCTTCAGTGCAGTTTTTTAAGTGCAGATCTTAAAGCAAACCTGAAACCACATGTCATGTGACCCGGGTGACATCATCACAGATCCTTTAAACTATTAACATTAGCAAACTGTACCCCATGCACATATATATCCACATAAAAAATCACAGTAGGCCTGGATGAATTACTGCTCCTCTCCGTGCAGACTGTTGTAATTTCATGTGATATGATTTACTCTGATTTCATGAGATCTATGCTTAACATACAGTTTTCTAATGTTAGAAGGCTAAAGGACCTGCAATGAAGTCACCCTGGGGGCTTGACATCACTGCTGCATGCAGAGATAGAAAGAGGAGGAGCTGCCGGATTTAGCCCGAGGAGACTACACCCACCTTGACAAGCTATAGACAAGCTTGGAAAACATGTAAAATTTATGAGGGGAACAATTTTTAGCTAAAAGAAGGGAGTTAGTTAGTTTCTTGGAATCTATAGGAACCTGCCACTATCTATATTTTTGAATAATGTGGTGACAGATTAGAAGGGCAAATCATCAGAATTATTCCAGAATTTCATCATTGGACAGTAATTGACCAAATTCTTTGAAACTTCACTTTGGAGCTCCCGGAACAGGACTGCACCTATGTATATGCAAACAACTACAATAATTCTGCCCCCTATGTACAAGAATATAGCTACTATAATACTGTCCCCTATGTACAAGAATATAACTACTATAATACTGCCCCCTATGTACA
>WNYA01002275.1:4370-44804 GCA_019512145.1 Engystomops pustulosus
TATGTATTGTCCCTGGAGAGATGTGTAATCAGACCTCACACTGCTGTGCTCTGTGCTCTCTGCAGCCAGTGTTATGTATTGCCCCTGGAGAGATGTGTAATCAGACCTCACATTGCTGTGCTCTGTGCTCTCTGCAGCCAGTGTTATGCATTGTCCTTGGTGATGTGCAGTCAGATCTGTTAGTAGAAGCAGGACTGTGTCTCGGCCTGGTTAACCCTTTGTGCTCCTCCCCCTCAGGTGGCCATCGCCTGCCAGTACCGTGTGGCTACAAAAGACAAGAAGACGGTCCTGGGGACCCCGGAGGTTCTGCTGGGGCTGCTGCCTGGTGCTGGGGGGTCCCAGCGGCTCCCGAGGATGGTGAGTGACAGCTCCCAGCCCCTCCCCCACGGCTGATGGTTCCGGTTCTGATCTGGTCTCTTCTCCTGCAGTTGGGTCTTCCCTCCTCCTTTGATATGATGCTGACCGGCAGGAACATCCGCGCTGACAGAGCCAAGAAGATGGGTCTGGTGGACCAGCTGGTGGACCCCCTGGGTGGGTGACCGTGGCCCCCGTGGTATCACACACTGTGGTCTCCTCTTTGGGGTGTAAGATCCGAATGTTCTGTGTCTGACAGGACCCGGTCTGAGGAGTCCTGAGGAGCGCACCATGGAGTACCTGGAGGAGGTGGCCGTGGACTACGCCCGGGGCATCGCCGACAAGAGGGTCTCCCTGAAGAAGCCCAAGGGGCTGGTGGCAAGTAAGTGTATGGGGGTCTCCAGTAGTGGGGGAGCAGGAGGAGGAGCCAAGCTGAAGCCGGGGTGTCCCTCTATGTTCCCAGAGATCACAGACTACGTCATGTCCGTCCCATTCGTGAGGGAACAGATCTACAAGACGGTTGAGAAGAAAGTGCGGAAACAGACGAAGGGCCTGTACCCGGCCCCCCTGAAGATCATAGAGGTATGGGGCGCTGGTGGGTGGGGCGCTCTTCTCGTGGCGCTAGGGTGCGGGGGGGCGCTCTTCTCGTGGCGCTAGGGTGCGGGGGGGCGCTCTTCTCGTGGCGCTAGGGTGCGGGGGGGCGCTCTTCTCGGTTCCGTGTTTTGTTTTTTGGTTTTTACTTTACGTCTTTTTTGTTTTAAAAAAAGAAAATTGATGAAAAATGAAAAAATTTGTGAATTGAAAATGAAAAAATGTGATTGAAATGAAATGAATGAAAAAAAACGGAAATTGACAAAAAACCAAAATTGTGAAAACGTTTTTGAAAATGAAAATGATGAAAAATAAGGACAAAAAATTTTTGGTTGTAGGTAGTTAAAATTGCTTGTTTTGCTGTTTTTTTTTTATATTGTATGTTATTATTTTGCTTCCAGGACCTTGGCGCTCTGCTGACACTTGAACTGTTTAATGGCGCCCGCCCCATTCACCTGTTGTGGGGAGGGGGAGGGGGGGGGATATGTTCTGGGATCTTTGATAAGTTTAGAGAATATTTTTCCAGTAACAAGTACCAGTAAACTGTAGTCCGGGATTGTGATTAGGATCTGGAGGTGATTGGTCGATTGACAGCCTAAGAGCGCAGACCATGCGACCGGCTGATGATGTGAATTGTGATGATTGTGAATTTATACATAAAAGTTCTTCTCAGTGATGAAACGCCTTGCGCTGCACTGTGGGTCACTCCTGGAGCAGTATGTTACTTGTTATAATGGAGACCGCCCTCACATGTGCTGCACAATCATACCCTACACAGCAAATGCTTCTGTGATGAAATCCCTATGCGCTTGCATGGAGAGTACACTAAAAGAATTGAGGTCATTAAGGTTAAGCAACCCCCACCACATGAGCCCGTCGTCACGGAGGCTGTGATAGAAATTAGGACGCAGTAGTGAGAGTAATACAGGAAAGTCTGGAAGTGCGAAGTTAGAGAGAGTCTCCTCCTGCGAGGAGTAGTAATGATCCGCTCTCCCACCTAGGTTTTTGTTGATTCTCTCCAGACTGGGTTTACAGCCTCTGTGATCCCTTTACGTCCTGCAATAGCCACATTATAGACTTTCGTACTACCCCTTGCTGCTCCATCATCCCAATACATCTTAGGGTAAGCAAGGAGAGGAGACATCAAAACACAGCAGCAGCTGAGCGATACTTGATCAGTTCGTTCGGCTGCCATAGAGGCCGATCACACCATTGGGATTTAGTAATTGGGGTATCTGATCCTGGTATAAACTCAGAGGGCTGAGATTTTTCTCCTAATAACCAGAGACTGGGAGATGTTGTATCCACACATTGTAAAAAACAACAATAATCCCTATCATCCAAAATAAGGATAACCCCATCATTCACGTATCACTAAGTATGGATAACCCCCATCATCATAGTATCCCTATAGTATTGTATAAACCACATCATTCATAGCATCACTATGATAGTAGAACCTCCCATCTTCATAGCACCACTAAAGTTATGTATAACCTCCATAATTCAAGGATCACTAATAGGATGTCAACCCCCATGCATCATAGTATCACTATAGTATGTATAACCCCCATCATTCTAGCATCACTATAGTGTGTATAACCCCCATCTTCATAGCACCACATAGTAGTATAAACCCCCATCATTTATAGCACCACCTAGTATGTACAACCCCCATCATTCAATAGTATCACTATAGTATGTATAACCTCCATCATTCATAGTATCACTATAGTATGTATAACCTCCATCATTCATAGATTCCAATAGTATGTTATAACCCATCATTCATAGCACCACTATAGTATGTATAAAACCCCCATCATGTCATAGCACCACTATAGTATGTATAACCCCCATCATCATAGGATCACTATAGGATCTATACCCCTCATCATAGTATCACTATAGTATGTATCCCCCATAGTCATAGAATCACTATAGGGTATAACCCCTCATTCATAGTATCAATAGTTGTATAACCCCATCATTCCATAGAGTCTAACTATAGTATGTATAACCCCCATCATTCATAGTATCACTATAGTATGTATAATAGTGTCCCAGACCATCACTGCTCCCGCACAGGCTGCACAGCGCCCCCAGTGGTGAGAAGGGGCTGATACTACACAATCATATGATAAAATCCTCTACAAACCACAAGTATTCCCAGCTGTGAGCGGCTGAGGTCCGGCCCAGGGGGAGGGGAGGGGAATCCCAAAATACAGAACAGCGAACATCTGCTGCATATCAGCGGTGACTGCAAGGGGAGAACAAGACGACCCGAGAGGACGGGAGATTACACCCCGCCCCAAGACTAACAGCTTACACCCCGCCCCAAGACTAACAGCTTACACCCGCCCAAGACTAACAGGCTACACCCGCCCCCAAGACTAACAGCTACACCCCGCCCCAAGACTAACAGCTACACCCCGCCCCAAGACTAACAGCTTACACCACGCCCAAGACGAAAGATTACACCGCCCCAGACTAACAGCTTACCCGCCCCAAGAATAACAGCTTACACCCAGCCCCCAAGAAGAACAGCGACACCCGCCCCAAGACTAACAGCTTACACCCCGCCCCAGAGTAACAGCTTACACCCCGCACCAAGACTAACAGCTTACACCCCGCCCCAAGACTAACAGCTTACACCCCGCCCCAAGACTAACAGCTTACACCCCGCCCCAAGACTAACAGCTTACACCCCGCCCCAAGACTAAAGTTACACCCGCCCCAAGAATAACAGTACACCCCGCCCAAGCTCCCTCCCCTCCCCCCCCACAGCTTACACCCGCACCAGACTAACAGCTTACACCCCACCCAAGACTAACAGATTACCACCCCGCCCAGACTAACAGCTTACACCCCGCCCCAAGTTACAGCTTAAACCCCTCCCCCAAGTGTAACAGCTTAACACCCTCCCCAAGACTACACAGCCTTACACCCGCCCCAAGACTAAAAGCTTACACCCCGCCCCAGACTAAACAGCTTACACCACGCACCTCACATCCTTATTTTATATAACTATTAAACAATCTAACAATATAAACAAAGAACATAAGATACCATTGTACAAACTAACACATTGGGGAAGATTTACTTACAGGTAACGTTCGCGACTCGGCAGCCGTTCTCTGCGCTGGATTCGTGTTCAGGAGGGATTCATCAAAGGTATATTTCTCCGCCGTTCCACCAGGTGCGCTTGCGGCACTGAAAGCATCTGAACGCCCTCAGGTTCACCGAAGCCGGACAAGTGAAGGTAAGCGCGTCCCAAGCGACACTTTATTGTTTTAAAGTCGAAGTTTTTCAAATCCGTCGGGTTTTTGTTTCTGGCCACGCCCCCGAATTTCCGTCTGGTGCATTGCCGGCTCCGAGCGCACAATCCCGGGGGCAATAAAGGAAAAACGCCGCAAATCGGAATATTAGGAACAGTCTGGCAAACGCACTCGGGCCCTTAGTAAATGACCCCCATAATCTTACCTGCTGGTCCAGCCCCATTCACACCTACATCACTACATGCCCAGAACACACAACAAAAATCTACTGTGCAGCTTCAGCCCAACACAGGACGGAGATGAAGATAATGGGACACAAAGGAGAAACCCCTCCAAAGGCGAGAGGTCCTCCCGTGCCCGCCTATATACGCCAGAGAGGCACCTTCACCAGGAGGGAGGACAGATAAGGGAACTAGGAGAGAGGCCCCCCCCGTGCCAGCCTCTCGACCCAGAAGAGCGCACCTCACCAGGAGGGGAGAGACAGACTAAGGGACCTAAGGAGAAGAGGTCCTTCCCCTGCACAGCCTTCATACCCAGAGGAGCGCACCTTCACAGGGGGGAGAGTGACAGACTAAGGGACACTAGAGAGGTCCTCCCCGTGCCCAGCCTCTATAACTACAGAGAGCGCACCTTCACCAGGGGGGAGAGGACAGACTACAGGGGCACTCAAGAGAGAGGCCCTCCCCGTGCCACAGCACCTCTAATATCCAGAGAGCGCACCTTCACCAGGAGGGGAGATGGACAGAATAAGGGAACTAAGGAGAGAGCCGTCCCCGTGCCCAGCATCTCATACTCCAGAGAGCGCACAACCCCCCCCTTCACCAGAAGGGAGCGGACAGACCAAGGGCGCACTAAAGAGAGTGGCCCTCCCCGTGCCAGCCTCGCCACTCCAGAGAGCGCACCTCACCATGGGGGAGAGGACGACTAAGGGAACTAAGGAGAGAGGCCCTCCCCGTGCCCAGCCTCTCATACTCCAGAGAGCGCCACCTTCACCAGGAGGGGAGAGGACAGACAAGGCGACACTAAGGAGAGAGGCCCTCCCCGTGCCCAGCTCTCATACTCCAGAGAGCGCACCTTCACCCAGGAGGGAGGAGGACAGACTAAGGGAACTAAGGGAGAGAGGCCAATCCCCGTCCCAGCCTCTCATATCCCGGAGAGAGCACCTTCACCAGGGAGGAAGAGGACAGCTAAGGGACACTCAAGGGAACCCATCCAAAGGGGAGGAGAGGACCTCCCGTGCCCAGCATCTCATACTACAGAAGAGCGCACCTTCACCAGGGGGGAGAGGACAGAATAAGGGACATAAGGATGAGAGGAGCCCTCCCCGTGCCCAGCTCTCATACTCCAGAGAGCGCACCTTCACCAGCGAGGGGAGAGACAGACTAAGGGACACTAAGAGAGAGGCCCTCCCCGTGCCAGCCTCTCATACTCAGAGGAGCGCACCTTTACCAGGGGGAGGAGGACAGATAATTGCAATAAGGGAGAGATGACCCTCACCCTGTGCCCAGCCTCTCATATCCAGAGATGCGCACCTTCACAGGAGGGGAGGAGGACAGATACGGGGCCTAAGGGAGAGAGGCCCCTCCCCGTGCCCCGCTTCTCTACTCCAGAGAGCGCACCTTCACCAGGAGGAGAGGAAAGACTAAGGGGACACTGAGGGACGAGAGGGTCCTCCCCGTGCCCCCAGCTCTATACTCCCAGAGAGCTCACCTTCACCAGGAGGGAGAGGACAGACTCTAAGGGCACTAAGGAGAGAGGCCCTCCCCGTGCCCAAGCTATCATACTCCAGAGAGCGCACCTTTCAACAGGAGGAAGAGGGACAGATAATGGACACTGAGGAGAGCGGTCCGCAACCGTTGCCCAGCCCTCATACTCCAGAAGCTCACCTGCACCAGGAGGGAGAGGACAGACTTAAGGGACACTAAAGGAGAGAGGCACTCACCGTGCCCAAGCCTCTCAACTCAAGAAGGAGCGCACCTTAACCAGGGGGAGAGGAAAGCTTAAGGGCACTAAAGAGAGAGGCCCTCCCCGATGCCCAGCCTATCCACCTAAGAGAGCTACCTTCACCAGGAGGGAGAGGACAGACTAAGGGGCAATTAAAGAGGAGAGGCCCTCCCCTGCCCAGCCTTTCATATCCAGATAGCGCACCTTCACCACCGGGGGCGAGAGGACAGACTAAGGGAAACTAAGGAGAGAGGCCCTCCCTGCCAGCCTCTAATATCCAGGAGAGAGCACCTTCACCAGGGAGGAAGAGGACAGACTAAGGGACCCCTGAGGAGAGAGAGGTAGTCCCGTGACCAGCCTCTTCATACTCCAGAGAGATCACCTTCACCAGGAGGGAGAGGCAGACCTAAGGGGGCACTAAGAGAGAGGCCCTCCCGCTGCCCAGCCCTCTCTACTCCAGAGAGCGCACCTTCACCAAGAGGAAGAGGACAGCCTAAGGACCTAAAGGGGAACCCCCTCCAAGGAGGAGGGCCCTCCCCGTGCCCAGCCTCTCATACTCAAGATGGAGCGCACTTCAACCAGGGGGGAGAGGACCAGGGACTAAGGGCACTAAGAGGAGGCCCTCCCATGCCCGCCTCCTCATACGCAAGAGAGCCGCACCTCAACAGTGATGGGGAGAGGGCCAGACTAAGGGACACGAAGGAGAGAGGCCCTCAGTGCACCAGCCTCTCATACTCCAGGAGCGCACCTTCACCAAGAGGAAGATGAACGACTAAGGACACTAAAGGGAACCCCCTCAAAGGAGAGAGGCCCTCCCCGTGCCCAGCCTCTCATACTCCAGAGGCGATCTTCACCAGGGAGGGAGAGGACAGGACTAAAGGGGCCACTAAGAGAGGGAGGCCCTCCCCGTGCCCGCATCTCATACTAGAGAGCGCCCTTACAGGGGGGTGGGAGAACAGACGTAAGGGACACTTACGGAGAGAGGCCTACCCGGCCAAGCCTCTCATACTCCAGAGAGCGCACCTTAACAGGAGGGGGAGAGGGACAGATAAGGGACACTAAGGAGAGAGGCCCTCCCCGGTGCCAAAGCCTCTCATACTCCGACCAGAAAAGTCGTCACCTTCCACCAGGGGGGAAGAGGGACAGGGACTAAGGGGCACTAAGGAGAGGGCCCTCCCCGGCCCAACCCCTGTACATACTCCAGAGAGCGCACCTACCGAGGGAAGAGGACAGACTTAAGGGAACTAAGGGAGAAGGCCCTCCCCGTGCCCAGCCCCTCATTTACTCCAAAAGCGCACCTTCACCAGGAGGGAGGAGGACAGAACAAGGGGGAACAAGCAGAGAGGTCTCCCCGTGCCAGCCTCTATACTCAGAGAGAGCACCTTCACCAAAAAGGGGAAGGAAAGACTATGGGACACTAAGGAGAGAGGTCCGCCCGTGCCAGCCCTCATACTCCCAAGAGCGCACCGTCACGGAGGGAGAGAGGAAGACTAAGGGCACTAAGCAGAGAGTCCTCCCCGGGCCCAGCCTCTCACTCCAGAGAGCGCACCTCACCAGGTCACCAAGAATGTTTCAACCTCCCTCATCCACCGGGTGGATTTTACGCTGCGTCGATACTAAGCCCGTGCGTTCCACGTGTGGTACTGACCACTAGGACTGACTAGGAAAACGTGCATCGGTCCCGGCCTCTAAGCTCCATAGGCCCTCCTCATAGGAAGGAGGACCGGAAGACCCGGGCAATGGATTGAGCGCCCACCCGGTGGTACACCTGTGTATAGGGGCACGAAGCAGGAAGGTCCAGGTCTCCAGCAGGCCACGCATCCTCCCGGGGGGACACCCCGTTTCCTCAGAGCTCCTACCCTTCAGATTGTCCCTCACCCACACAAGAGTCGCCATGGAAGCATGCGCAAAGTCAGTCCCAAAAACTTCAAAGGGATACTGTTGGAATTCAATAAACTCAAACCCACCCCAGGATCCCGAATTGGCAATCCCGAGGGCCGAGGCGTTGCGAAATGGGTCAACGAACCCATCTGTCAATGGAGTTTCCTCGACAGGGTCCTGATCTCCCAAATCCCAGACCCCCACGGCGATCCCTTCAGAACCCGGGCCAGGGTAGCGTAAGCCGGAAGATGCCCATGCGGTGTGCGAAGATCCTTCACTGTCTCCTGTCCCATTCATGAAGAAAGGCCGAAACCATCCCCTTACAGGAGTATACCCACGGAGGAGCCCTCTCTTTCCAGAGGTTTTGCTAATTGATCTTAGAAAGGAATTCACTAGGAAACACACAGGGTTGGACCATACACAACCTCCTTGTCGCCTCGTGCGTAAGTAAGTAACCTCCATCTTGATTAGTTTTCCCCCGCCTTTCAAAATAACGCGGGAAGAAAGACTGTAGACGAGTACAGAGGGGCTCTGGCACATGCACACACTGCCCAGATAGGATCAGCAATGGGAGCAGGTAAGTTTGATCGATTAACCCTTTCTCTGGGTCAACGACCAACCCTTCAACTGGTCACCTTCGAGCGGCGACTTAAGCCGGCCGTCCAGTTTTGCCATGGGGTAATCCCCATGGCAAATTCGATGCCTAGAACTTTGGCAGAGTCTGGGGCCATGGGCAGGTGTCGGAGATCAAAGATGGATCCCCCTTCCCCAGGCAGAGACTCTCATAACTTATCCGGTGATCTTGGACCCGAGAGCCTACTGAGTTACCGGTCAACCTCTGCATCAACCATTGCGCCTCCCTCCCGAGGACACGAAAACGGTGTGACATCAGTCGAATACCGATACCACCCTTAGAGTGGCTTCCGTTGCCGCTGCGTCCCATCCGACTCCCCACACAACGGCCCACGATCAACCCTCTAATGAATGGGTCAATAGCGAACCGTATTATAAAAGTGGGCTAAGAGACAACCTGGCGAACACCAGACCCCGACCTAAAAGAAGGCGGCCAATCCAACCGTTCACAAGCGGGGGAAACTCTCTGCCCCTGCGTTACAAAACTTTCAAGCCAATTGACACACTCCCCAGCCAGGCCACCTCAGAAGGACAGGACCAGAGGTACTCGTGGTTAACCCGATCAAACTCTGTGCATGATCCAAGCGACAGAAAGTACACTTTCCAGGTACCAGCCTGCCTGCTCCACTGACTCCGGACACAAAGCACCAGAACTAACTATAAATGTACCTGCGCTGGAAAAGAAGCAGTGATGGGTCCCCGAAAGGAGCGGGGCGGCAAACTGACACCAGCCGATTAAACAGCACCTTGCCAAAACCTATGTCCGTTTTGAGGCGATTGGGACGCCAGTTCTCAACACGAGATCGGTCCTACCCTTGGACAGGATGATCAGGGCAGACCTCCGCATTGACTTCCGGCAGAGCGCAATCAGTAACTCAATAAACGGTAATGGAGTTGCAAACATCACTCCACCAATTCAGCCATACAACATTACCTGGCACCAATACACACGGCCTGGGGGTTACTTGGAGCAGCATTGTGCTTCTTGAATCTGCTTACCCCAAGGCTTCCGCAGCGATGGCCGGTTCCTGGCTTACCCTGCCTCCAGCCGGCCCAGAACGGGAAGAGGAGCATGGGGCGTGTGCCCGGGCTCATACCTGGAACACACTCCTCCCTGGAGGAGGAGAGAGCAGGCCCAGGTGGAGGGGTTTTCCCCTGGAGCTCAGAGAGCAGCAGCACACGCCTCTCACAGAGATAACGAGGTAGGGGAATGAGCACTCGAGCTTACTCATTATTCTGGAGCTGTTGGTTTATGACAAACTGGAGGGGGATGGAGAATATAAAACACCCCTGTGCGGGGGGGGGGGGGGGCACATGGTTGAGTGAAGAGAGGAGTCAGGCGCGTTAACCGTTGCGTTTGGTTGCGTTGTCAACGCATTTACAACAGCTGAGAAGAGTGGTTTGCCTTATTACATCACTATTTAGATTTGTTAACGCTTCGTGGTAAAACACATGTGTAACAAACGGCCATTTGCATAATGAATTTTTAACGTGGTAACAATGCATTACACACATGGTTTGTTAAACGCAAAAAGTAATGTAATAAGGCAAATCACCTCATCTCAGCTGTTGTAATGCGTTTTAAACCGATTATGAAAACGCAACCAAAAGACGCAACATTGTGAACGCACCCGAGTGCTGCCACAGATGACAATCCCAAGACCAGAAGTCAGGAGAATCTATCCAGAGCCCCAAGCAGCTTCCACGCCTTGGACACAGCTCATCTCCATTATCCCGGCAATTACACCGGCCTGCATCTACTCCCGGCCGCATTCTACTACCGCGGATGCATCTACTACCGCCTGGCCATCTACTACGGGCTGCACCTATACAGGCCTGCCACCTAATACCGGCCCTGCACATACACCAACCTGCACCTAATACGGCCTGCACCTAATACCGGCGGCATTCTACTACGGCCTATCTACTACCGGCCCTAAATCTACTACCGGCCTAAATCTATACCGGCGCTGCATCGTTACTACAAGGCTGCTGCACTGACTAACGGCCTGCACCTAACTACAGGCCTACATCGATACCGGCTACATCTACTACCGGGCTGCATCTACTACGGCTACCTCCTACTACGCCTACTCTACTACCGGCATACATCACTAACGGCCTGACAATCTAACTACCGGTCCTACATCTACTACCGGCCTACATCTCCTACAGGCCTACATTACTACCGGGCTGCATACTATACTACCGGCCTACATCTACTACGCCTACATCTACTAACGGCCTGCATCTAACTACCGGCCCTGCATCTACTACCAGGCTGCACCTATACCGGCCTCACCCTACAACTACCGGCCCCTACACTATACCGGGTGCATCTTATACTGCTACAATCTACCCCGCATACATCTACTACCGGGAGATCTATACCGGGCCCGACATCTCCACCGGCCGGCAATTCCCACCGGGCGAATATACTACCGGGCCTGCATCTATCCTACGGGCTGCATCTACTACCGGCCTGAATCTTACTACCGGGCTGCATCTACTACCGGGTGAATCTTACTACAGGCCTACAGTACTACCAGCTGACAGCTAATACCGAGCCTGCATACTACTACCGGCCGGCATCACTAACAGGCTGCTGCATCTATAACGCCTACATCTACTTACCCAGCGCATTCTACTACGAGCCTGCACCTACTAACGGGCTGCCTCCTAATACGGATGCATCTACTACCGGCCTAATCTACTACGGCCTAAATCTACTACCAGGCTTGCCACCTACTACGGCCTTACATCTACTACCAGGCTGCCACCTACTACCGGACTACATATACTACCAGGGCTGCATCTACTACCGGGCGCATCACTACCGGGCTGCATCTACTTACCAGGCTTGCATCTACATACAGGCTGCACTCTACTACCCGGCCTGCATTCTACTACCGGCCTACATCTATACGGCCTAATCTACTACCAGGCTGCATCTACTACCGGCCTGAACCTACTACCGGCTGCACCTACTACCGGCAGGCAGCTATCAGGCCTACATCTACTGACAAGGCTGAATCTACTACCGGCCTAAATCTACTACGGCCTACATTATACTACCGGCTAACATTACTACCAGGCTGCATTACACCAGGCTGCATTACTACCGGGCTGCATCGGTACTACCGGGTTGCATTACCACCGGGTGCATCCTACTACAGCCTGCACTACTACCGGCCTGATCATACTACCGGCCTGCATCTACTTACCGGCCTGCATTACTACTGGCCTGCAGCTACTACCAGGCTGCATTACTACCGGCCTGCATCTATACAGGGCTGCATGTACACGGGCTGCATCTACACCAGGCTGCATCTATACGCCCACCTGCACCCCTAAGACAGGCATCCTACATCTATACCGGCCTGCAATCAAATCGGACTGCATCTACTACCGGGCCTGCATATACTCACGGGCTGCATCTACACCGGGGCTGCATTACACCGGCCCGGCACCTACACCGGCTGCATCTACTACCCGCCTGCATCTACTACCGCCCGAACCTACTACCGGCATACATCTCCACCGGCCTGCATCTACTACAGGGCTGCATCTACTACAGGCTGAATTACTACGAGGCGGCATCTACAACCGGCCGGCACCTACACACCGGCCTGCATCTACTACCGGCTGCATTGACTACCGCCATGCAACCTAGACCGGCCTACATCGACTACCGGACTGCAATATTATACTACCAGGCTGCATTACTACCGGGCTGCATCTACTACAGGGGCTTGAATCTCTAACCCGGGCTGCATCTTACTACCAGGCTGCATCTACCCCAGGCGCATCTACCACCAGGCTGCATCTACAAACAGGCGCATCTAATACCAAGGCCTGCTGATCTAATACCAGGCTGCATCTACTACAGGCGCATCTCTCCGGCCTGAATCTACTACGGCCTGCATCTACTACCGGCCTACATCTACTACCGGCCTAATTTTTTTTAACGCCGGCCTAATATACTACAGACCTGCATCTACTACCAGGCGAATCTACACCAGGTCATTTACTACCGGCTGCAGCTACGACCGGCCTAAATCTACTACCAGGCTGCATCTACGACCGGGCCTACATCTACTCCCGGCTGCAACATACTCCGGGCCTAATCTACTACCGGGGCTGCAATCTTACTACCGGGCTGCATCTATACCGGCCTGCATAGAGCTACCGGGCTGCATTACACCGGCGCTGCATCTAATCCCGGGATGCATCCTACTACCGGGACTTACATCTAACTACCGGCCTGCATCTACTACGGGACTACATCTACTACCAGGCTGCAACCTACTACGGGACTACATTACTACCAGGCATGCATCTACTACCGGCTACATCTAATACCCGGAATGACACCTACTACGGGCCTACATACTACTACCGAGGCTGCATCTACTACGGGCTGCATACTACTACCCCTGTGATATACTACCGGCCTTGCATCTACCACGGGTCTGCTTCTAGACAGGTGAATTACTACCAGGCTGCAAGCTCACTACCGGGCTGATCTACCTACAGGGGCGGCACTTACTACCGCGGATGACATCTAGACCGGGGCTGCATCGACTACCGGCCTGCATCTACTACGGCCGGCATCTACCACAGGGCTGAATTCTACTACCAGGCTGCTTCTAATACCAGGCTGCATCTACTACCGGGCTGAATCTACTACCGGGTTGAATCTACTAGGGCTGCAGCTACTGACCGGGATACATCTACTACCGGGGCTGCATCTATACAAGCTATTACTACCAGGCTGCATCTACTACCGTGGGGCTGGATGCATCACTACCGGGTGCACTACTACCGGCTGCATCTACGTACAGGGCTGCATCTACTACCGGGCTGCATCTACTACCGGATGGCATTCCTACCGGGGCTGCATCTACTAACGGGGATGCAATCTACTACGGGCTGCACCCCTACTCCAGGCTGATGTTACTAGGCTGCTTCTACTACCAGGCGGCACCTACTACCGAGGCGGCTGATCTATACCCGGGCTGCATCTACTACCGGGCTGCATATTACTACGGGCTGCATCTACTACCGGGATGACATCTACCTACCGCGGCGGCTTGCATCTACTACCGGGGCTTGCAATTACTACCGGGATGACATTCTACTACAAGGCTTGGCATATCACTACCAGGGTGCATCTACTACCAGGCTGCATCTACTACCAGGCTGCATCTACTCCCAGGCTGCATTACTACCAGGCTGTGAGCTATTACTGGAGGACCCGTCTCAATGACCACACAGTACCCGAATTGCTGTGAGAGTTTAGCCCGTTGTCTGCTCCTGTTGTTTGAGTAAACAGAAGGTGAGTTGATTTGCCAACAACGTGGCCTCGTTGATCCCTGGATACGGCTGTTACCACCAGGGTCCCCATCATTACCCAGGGACATAATTACAAGGGACACTCAGGGTGTGTGCCCGGGGAGAACCAGGACATCAGGCCTCTCCCTCATATTTTGCACACACCACCTGCTGGAGAGCTTGCCAGGCTGAGGAAGCATCGGTTCCCCATACCACGCACGTGACCACAGCGAGCCCCTAGGCTGCGGGGGGGGAAACGCCAACCACTCCGTTAATTATGGGCCCCGGCATGTCCCAGGCCCCAGGAAAAAGGCCCCGATGGGGTGTTGCCTTCACTTTGTAGCCACCGAGTATGACCACAGTTTGATGGCACCACGGATTGATAGAGCTTTTGCAGTAAGTTAGTATAGTGTGTAGTAAAATCTTGTGTGGCGTGGTTTCCTCCTGGTGCATGTTCTCTTGAGATGTTGGTGTTTATACCTCGCTGGTCATAAGAGGGGGCCCCAGATGGGAGCCATTAGCTGGCTGCCGGGACACATCTGCTGTAGTTTGCCCCAATGTCCAAGAGCTGCTGTTCTGGTTCCAGAAACACTCCTCTTCCTTTAAGTTCTGCGGTTTGGGGCACAGAGGGTCCTTCCCCTCCCCCAAGGTAGATGTATATAAGCCATTAATGCCTTCCGAAGTGGTCTGGAAGCACGGAGCAGGTAGTCCCGCGGGCCCCGTTCAGAGTTACAGCCAGAGGCTGCGTGTACTAGAAACTTCCACACCATAAAGGAACCTGTCAGCAGGTGTGACCCCAACCAGACCGCAGCCAGTGTCAGGTATTGTACATGGAGAGATGTGTAATTAGACCTCCACACTGCTGTGCTCTGTGTGACTCCTGCAGCCAGGGTTATTGTATTGTCCCTGGCGAAGATGTGTAATCAGACCCTCACCAATGCTGTGCTCGTGCTTCTCTGCAGCCATTGTTAGGTGATTGTCACTGGAGAGATGTGTCATCAGACCTCACCACTGCTGGCTGATGTGCTCCTGCAGCCAGGTTATGTATTGTCCTGAGAGATGTGTAATCAACCTCACATGCTGTTGCACTGTGCTCTCTGCAAGCCAGTGTTATGATTGTCCCGGAGAGATGTGGTTATAATAAGACCTCACACTGCTGTGCTCTGTGCTCCTCTGCAGCACCAGGTTTATGTATTGTCCTGTAGAGATGTGTAATTCAGACCTCAACTGCTGTGCTCTGTGCCTCTGCAGCCAGTGTTATGTACTGGTCCCTGGAGGATGTGTAATCAGACCTCAACTGGCTGTGCTTCGTGCTCTATGCAGCCAGTGTTATGTATTTGTCCCTGAGAGATGTGTATCAGACTCACACTGCTCTGTGCCTTGTGCTCTCTGCAGACCATGGATGTTCTGCGGCCAGTGTTATGGATGCCCCTGGAGAGGATGTGTTTGAAAAATTTCAGACCTCACACGGCTGTTGTGCTTCTGCAGCAGTGTTATGTATTGTCCCCTGGAGGAAATGGGTAATAAGACCTACACCGCTTGTGCTCTGTGCTCTCGAAGCCAGGTTATGTTATCGCCCCGGTAGAGATGTGTATCCGACTCACACTGTCGTGCTCTGTGCCTATGCGCCAGTGTATGTATTGTCCCTGGAGAGATGTGTAATCAGACCTACACGCGGCGCTCCGTGCTCTCTGCAGCCCAGGTTATGTTACTGTCCCTGGAGAGATTGTTAATTCAGACCTCACACTGCTGTGTCGTACACTCTACAGCCAGTGTTATGTTGGTCCGGGAGAGATGTGTAACTCAGACCTTCACACTGCTGTTGCTCTGTTCTCTCTGGCAGCCAGTGTGTTATGTCCCTGGAGAGATGTGTAATCAGACCTCACAATGCTGTGCTCTTGTGCTCTTGCAGCCAGGGTAATGTGATGTCCCTGAGAGATGTGTAATCGACTCAAATGCTGTGATCGTGCAGCAGCCAGTGTTATGATTGTCCATGGAAGATGTGTAATCAGATCACATGCTGTGCTCTGTGCCTCTCTGCAAGCAGTGTTATGTTATTGTCCGGAGGGAGATGTGTAATTCAGACCTCACACTGCTGTGCTCTGGTCTTTCTGCAGACCAGTGTATGTACTGTCCCTGGAGAGATGTGTAATCATACCTAACACTGCTGTGCTCTGCTCTCGCAGCCACGTGTGTATTATGATTTCCCTGGATTTTACGAGATGTGTAACATACCTACACACGCTGTTTGCTCTGTTGCTCTCGCAGCCAGTGTGATGTAGTCCCTGGAGAGATGTGTAATCAGACCTACACACTGCTGTCATGTCTCTCTGCAGCCAGTGTTGATGTATGTTTCCCTGGAGAGATGTGTCATAAGACCTCACACTGCTGTTGCTCTGTGCCTCTAGCCATAGATTGTCCGGGATAGACATGCGTCAGTGCTATCAGATGTATATGTGGGCCGAGAGATGGTGATAATCTAGACCTCACCTGCTGTGACTGTGCTCTCCTGCAGCAGTGTTATGTATTGTCCTGGAGAGATGTTAATCAGACCTCAAATGCTAGTGCTTACTGTGCCTCTGACAGCCAGTGTTATGTATGTCCCTGGAGGAGAGATGTGTAATCAGACCTCACACTGCTGTGCTCTGTGCTCCTGCAGCCAGTGTTATGATTTGTCCTGGCAGGATGGTAATCAGACCTCTCCACACTGCTGTGCTCTGTGTGCTCTGAAAGCCAGTGTGTATGTATTGTCCTGGAGAGATGTGTAATCAGACCTCACACTGCTGTGATATGTGCTCTCTGCAGCCAGTGTATGTATTGGCTGGCGATATGTGTAATCAGACCTCACACTGCTGTGCTCTGTGCTCTCGGCAGCCAGTGTTAGTATGTCCCGGAGAGATGTGTAATCAGCCTCACACTGCTGTGCTCTGTGCTCTCTGCAGCCAGTGTTATGTATTGTCCCTGGAGAGATGGTAATCAACCTCACACTGTGTGTCTGTGCTCTCTGCAGCCAGTGTTATGTATTGTCCCTGGGCGATGTGTGAATCAGACCTCACACTGACTGTGCTCTGTGCTCTCTGCAGCCAGTGTTATGTATTGTCCCTGGAGAGATGTGTAATCAGACCTCACATGCTGTGCTCTGTGCTCTCGCAGCCAGTGGATGTTGTCCCTGGAGAGATTGTAATCAGACCTCAACACTGCTGTGCTTGTGATCTCTGCAGCCAGTGTTATGTATGTCCCTGGAGAGAGTGTAATCAGACCTCACACTGCTGTGCTCGGTGCTCTCTGCAGCCAGTGTTATGTATTGTCCCTGGAGAGATGAGTAATCGAACTCACATGCTGTGCCGTGCTCTCTGCAGCCAGTGTTATGTCATTGTCCTGGAGAGATGTTTAATCTAGACTTCACATGCTGTGCCACTGTTGTCTCCTGAGGCATGCTAGGTATGATGTCCCTGGAGACGATGTGTAATCAGACCTCACACTTTATCGTGCTCTGTGCTCTTGCAGCCAGTGTTATGGATTGTCCCTGAGAGGAGATGTGTGAATCAGGACATCACACTGCTGTTGTATGGTGCTCTCTGCAGCCAGAGTGTTAGTGTATTGTCCCGGAGAGATGTGTAATCAACCTCACCATCGCTGTGCTCTGTGCTTCTCTGCCAGCCAGTGTTAGTATATCCCTCGAGAGATGTGTATAAGACCCTCACATGCTGTGCTCTGTGCTCTCTGCAGCCAGTGTTATGTATTGTCCCTGGAGGCTGTGTAATCAGACCTACACTGCGGTGCTCTTTGATCTCTGCAGCCAGTGTGATGTATTGTCCATAGAAGAGATGTGTAATCAGACCTCACACTGCTGTGCTCTGTGCTCTCTGCAGCCAGTGTTATATGTCCCTGGAGAGATGTAATCAGACCTCACACTGCTGTGCTCTGTGCTTCCTGCAGCCAGTGTTATGTATTGTCCCTGGAGAGATGTGTAATCAGACCTCACCCTGCTGTGCTCTGTGCCTCGCAGCCAGTGTTATGTATTGTCCCTGGAGAGATGTGTAATCAGACCTCACACTGCTGTGCTTGTGCTCTCTGCAGCAGTGTTATGTATTGTCCCTGGAGAGATGTGTAATCAGACCTCACACTGCTGTGCTTTGCTCTCTGCAGCCAGTTTGATGTTATTGTCCCGTAGAGATGTGTAATCAGACGCTCACACTGCTGTGCTCTGTGCTCTCTGCAGCCAGTGTTCTGTATTGTCCCTGGAGAGATGTGTAATCAGACCTCACACTGCTGTGCTCTGTGCTCTCTGCAGCCAGTGTTATGTATTGTCCCTGGAGAGATGTGTAATCATACCTCACACTGCTGTGCTCTTTCGCCAGCCAGTGTATGTATGTGTCCCTGGAAGATGTGTAATCAGACCTCACACTGCTGTGCTCTGTGCTCTCTGCAGCCAGTGTTATGTATTGTCCTGAGAGATTGTGTATCAACCTCACACTGCTGTGCTCTGTGCTCTCTGCAGCCAGTGTTATGTATTGTCCCTGGAGAGATGTGTAATCAGACCTCACACTGCTGTGCTCTGTGCTCTCTGCAGCCAGTGTTATGTACTGTCCCTGGAGAGATGTGTAATCAGACCTTTGTGTATGTTGTCAGTAGCAGCAGGACTGTGATATATGGATTTATATTTCGGGATTGTACTTTCCTCACACTGCTGTGCTCTGTGTTCAGGGAGACCCCTCTGACAGCTCATTAGAGGGCACCAGGCGCTCATGAGGAATTATCATGGTATTATGTGGCCTCCTCACGACCTCTGACCCCCTGCAGGTCCTTCAGCTCAGGGGATTTACGAGTGTCCTGAGAATTGGGGTAATTTACACATCAGTGGTGGTGATTATATCCGACCTGCACAATCTGACCCCGGGGAGAGGTCATAGAGTCACAGGGTCCTGGCTCCCAATGTCAGACAGTCTCCGCTAAAGCTGACAATGCTCCTTCTCCCTCGCTGTGTGCCACCACCCGGACTGGACAGGGAGTATTTGGCATGGGGAATTGGGGCGCCAGTATACCCAGCTCCTCCTCCTCGGCTTCCTGGCTTTAGGGTGCGGTCACACGTATTCCAGAAGCCCCCATGAATCATTGCCCCCCATGTGAGCATCCATTGAGGCGCATCCTTCAGAGTTGGGTGGCTGCCATCAGATCTCCTCTACCACTGATGCCACTGGGTGGCCACGCTTGGACATCTCTAAGTCCTATGGGTCACCCTTCCAGACCAATCAGAATCCATTGCCCTTGTGAAAGAAGTGATGAGGTCAACTAGGAAATGACCAATGATGGCCTCCCTACCGGCCTGGAGAAGGTCCTCCATCGGAGTGCTGACTAATCTCCTATGGGGTCTTCTAGATAGATCTGTGAGATACACAGGTGCGCCTTCTACAATCAGCTTCCAGGGATGTTCGTCTGCCTCAGTGGATCTTGCAATCTTCTCTGTGGTCCGAGGTGTTGATCTCCGGTGGTCCCAGGATAGCAGGGGGTTGTGGTGAGGGATTGTTGAGCTTCTAGGGATGTCAGTCTGTACATTTCGTGGTCGGAGGTGTTGATCTCTGGTGGTCCCAGGATAGCAGGGGGTTGTGGTGTGGGATTGTTGAGCTTCTAGGGATGTCACTCTGTATAGTTTGTGGTCGGAGGTGTTGATCTCTGGGGGCTCCAGGATAGCAGGGGGTTGTGGTGAGGGATTGTTGAGCTTCTAGGGATGTCAGTCTGTACATTTCGTGGTCGGAGGTGTTGATCTATGGTGGCTCCAGGATAGCAGGGGGTTGTGGTGAGGGATTGTTGAACTTCTTGGGATGTCACTCTGTATATTTTGTGGTCGGAGGTGTTGATCTATGGTGGTCCCAGGATAGCAGGGGGGTTGTGGTGAGGGATTGTTGAGCTTCTAGGGATGTCACTCTGTATAGTTTGTGGTCGGAGGTGTTGATCTCTGGTGGTCCCAGGATAGCAGGGGGGTTGTGGTGAGGGATTGTTGAGCTTCTAGGGATGTCACTCTGTATAGTTCGTGGTTCCGGGATAGCGGGGGGGGGGGGGGGGGGTTGTGGTGAGGGATTGTTGACCTGTCACTAGACATCCTGTCCACTTTGAGGTGTCTGATGATCACAGAGCAGAAGGCGACAGAGGAGACCGCCAGAGCCTCAGGGACTGTCAGAGGTCCCAGACAGAGTCAAAACTCAACAAATTACTAGTGTGACTAACAGCCTGAGGAGGCGAGAGGCGGAAACAAGGTGAGAGGACAGGACAAGACGACATCCTGCACTAGGATGTAGCAGGTCTCTGGGTCAGTGCCGATGGAGCCCACTAATGTCTTTGTGTCATGGGGGCAGCACTGCGCCTGGTGCCGTGTCACTGGCTGTCCTGGTCCTCTCACCTTGGTTCCCTCCGCCTCTCGCCTCCTCAGCTGTTAGTCACACTAGTATTTTGTTGAGTTTTGACTCTGTCTGGACCTCTGACAGTCCCTGAGGCTCTTGCGGTCTCCTCTGTCGCCTTCTGCTCTGTGATCATCAGACAACCTCAAAGTGGACAGGATGTCTATGACAGGTCAACAATTCCCTCACCACACGCCCCCCCCCCCCCCCCCCCCGCTCATCCCGGAACCACTAACTATACAGAGTGACATCCCTAGAAGCTCAACACTCCCTCACCACAACCCCCCTGTCTATCCTGGGACCACCAGAGATCACACCTCCGACCACAAACTATACAGAGTGACATCCCTAGTAAGCTCAACAATTCCCTCACCACAACCCCCCTGCTATCCTGGGACCACCATAAGTCAACACCTCGACCAAAATATACATAGTGACATCCCAAGAAGTTCAACAATCTCCCTCACCACACCCCCTGCTATCCTGGAGCCACCATAGATCAACACCTCCGACCACGAATGTACAGACTGCACATCCCTAGAAGCTCACAATCCCTCACCACCACCCCCTGCTATCCGGGCCACCCCCAGAGATCAACACCTCCGACATACAAACTATACAAGTGACATCCCTAGAAAGCTCAACAATCCCACACCACAACCCCCTGCTATCCTGGGACCACCAGAATCAACACCTCCGACCACGAAATTTACATACTGACATCCCTAGAAGCTCAACAATCCCTCACCACACCCCCTGCTATCCTGACCACCCCGGAATCAACACCCTCGTACCACAGATAATATTGCAGATCCACTGATGGCAGACGAACATCCTGTGAAGCTGATTGTGAAGCGCAACCTGTGTATCTCACAGATCTATCTAGAAGACCCCATATGATATTAGTCAGCACTCCGATGGAGGACCTTCTCCAGTGCCGTGTAGGAGGCCATCATTGGGCTTTCCTAGTTTACCTCATCACTTCTTTCACAAGGGCAATGGATTCTGATTGTCTGGAAGGGTGACCCATAGGACTTAGAGATGTCCCAAGCGTGGCACCCAGTGGCATCAGTGGTAGAGAGATCTGATGGCAGCCACCCAACTCGGAGGATGCGCCTCACATGGATGCTCACATGGGTGTCAAATGATTCATGGGCTTCTGGAATACTGGGACCGGCACCCTAAAGCCAGGAAGCCGAGGAGAGGAGCTGGGTATAACTGGCGCCCCAATTCCCCATGCCAATACTCCCTGTCCAGTCCGGGTGGTGGCACACAGCGGGAGAGGAAGATTGTCAGCTTTACGGAGAACTGTCTGACATTGGGAGCCAGGACCCTGTGACTCTATGACCTCTCTCCCCTTGGGTCAGATTGTGCAGGTCGGATATATCACCACCACTGAAGTGTAATTACCCCAATTCTCAGGACACCGTAAATCCCCTGAGCTGAAGACTGCAGGGGGTCAGAGTCGTGAGGAGGCCACATAATACCATTATAATTCCTCATAGCGCCTGGTGCCCCTAATGAGCTGTCAGAGGGGTCTCCCTGAACACAGAGCACAGCATGTGTGGGAAAGTACATCCCGAAATATAAATCCATATATCACAGTCCTGCTGCTACTGACAGAACATACAACACAAAGTGTCTGTTACATCCACTCTCCAGGCACAGTACATAACACTGGCTGCAGAGAGCACAGAGCACAGCATGTGAGGTCGATTACATTCTCCAGGGACAATAACACAACACTGGCTGCAGAGAGCACATAGCACAGCAGTGGTGAGGTATGATTACACATCTCTCCGGGACAATACTAACACTGGCTGCAGAAGCACAGAGCACAGCAGTTGTGAAGGGTCTGATTACACATCTCTCCAGGGACATACCTAACACTGGCTGCATCGAGAGCACAGAGCACAGCAGTGTGAGTCTGATTACACATCTCTCCAGGACACTACATAGCACTGGCCTTCAGGGAGCAACAGGGCACAGCAGTGAGGTCTGATACACATCATCTCCTAGGGACAATAACATAACACTGGCTGCGAGAGCACAAGCACACAGTGTGAGGTCTGATTACACTCTTCTCCAGGGCCAATACATAACACTGGCTGCAGAGAGCACAGAGCACAGCAGTGTGAGGTCTGATACACATCTCCTCGGATCATAATAACACTGGCTGCAGAGCAACCGAGCACAGCAGTGTGAGGTCTGATTACACATCTCCGGGGACAATACATAACACTGGCTGCAGAGAGCAAATAGCACAGCATGTGAGGTCTGATTACACATCTCTCCAGGGACAATACATAACTGGCTGCAGAGCACAGAGCACAGCAGTTGTGAGGTGTCTGAGTTACACATCTCTCCAGGGACATCCAATACTAACACTGCTGTCAGCGAGCAACAGATCACAGCAGTGTGAGTCTGATTACACATCTCTCCAGGGACAATACATAACACTGGCTGCAGGGAGCACAGAGCCAGCAGTGTGAGGTCTTTACACACTCTCTCCAGGGACAATACATAACACTGGCTGCAGAGAGCACAGTAGCACAGCAGTTGGGTCTGATTACACATCTCTCCAGGGACAATACTAACACTGCTGCAGAGAGCACAGCACAGCAGTGTGAGGTCCTGATTACACATCTCTCCGGACAATACATAACACTGGCTGCAGAGAGCACAGAGCACAGCAGTGTGAGGTCGATTACACATCTCTCCAGGGAAACAATACATAACACTGGCTGCAGAGGACAGAGCCAGCAGTGTTGAGGTCTGATTACACATCTCTCCAGGGACACATCACACTGGCTGCGAGAGCAACATGAGCAACAGCAGTGTAGGATGATACACAATCTCGATAAATTCCAGGGAAACATACATAACACTGGCTGCCGAGAGCAGAGCACACAGTTGTGAGGTCTGATTACACATCTCTCCAGGGACATACATAAACACTGCTGCAGAAGCCCTAGAGCACAGCAGTGTGAGGTCATGAATTACACATCATGGCGCGCACGACCCCCGCACATGGCGCGCACGACCCCCGCACATGGCGCGCACGACCCCCGCACATAGCGCACACGACCCCCGCACATAGTGCACAGGGCACACAGGTCAGTGACCTCAGCACAGAACCACCTGTAACCGTGCCCCATAACAGAACTAGGATGTATCAGGTCTCTGGGTCAGTGCCGCTGGATCCTAGTAATGTCAGGTTGTGTCATGGGGGCAGCACTGGCGCCTGGTGCCGCGTCACTGCCTTGTCCTGTCCTCTCACCTTGTTTCCGCCTCTCGCCTCCTCAGGCTAGGTGAGGAGGACCAGGACAAGGCAGTGACACGGCACCAGGCGCCATGCTGCCCAATGACACAACACTGACTTAGTGGGCATCCATGGCACTGACCCAGAGACCTGCTACATCCTAGTGCAGGGGTCGTGTGCACTATGTGCAGGGGTCGTGTGCACTTTGTGCGGGGGTCGTGTGCACTATGTGCAGGGGTCGCGTGCACTATGCGCGGGGGTCGCGGCACTAGCGGGGGGGTCGCTTGTGAAATATGCGCGGGGGTAGCGTGCACTATGCGCGGGGTCGCGTGCAATAGCGGGGGGTCGCGTGCATATGCGCGGGGTCGCGTGCACTATGCGCGGGGGTTTCGCGTGCCCCCTGCACTGCTCAGGCAGAGTGCATTTATTTTTGGTGCATCTGTTTTTAAAAAAACTTTATTAATTGATTTTATTTAAAATGCAAATATAAAATACACCAATCAGCATTCAGTTAATAAAAGAGAGCATGCTCAGAAGTTTCCTTAGATGGAGGGAAAGGGGGGGGGGGATGAGTTGGTTCTGGGGGGGAGGGCTGAGGGGTGAATCTTATTTAAATACAAATTAGTATTTATTAGTTTTTTCAAACGTTGAGTTAAGAACAATAAACAAATGATTGTTGCACCTGTAACCTGGAGCGTTGCGCCCTGGTGCAGAATCTGTGCCGCGTGAAGAATAGTGACAGCCGCGATAAGATATGGGCGGACACATCTAACCCGTGCGAGAACAGTGTTGCACTAGAAAAAAGCTGCAAATAAATAAAAAGGGGGGTCATTATCTTCTTTTTGCCGTTGTATTATTGCTGTGTAATGGCTGTTTTGCGCCTATTGGTGTGTTTTTGGAATACGCCTCAGTTGTGCGCGTGTTTTTGCAACCTATTTGTCATTACATTGCGCTATTTACAGATGTTTGTGCCCAATTTATTAATATTGCGCCTATATGGGGCGCAAATAATTGGGACAATAACACAGCCAGTCTGACCGCCCTGAGGAAAGGCAATGGGGGAGGAGTGAGCAAATAATGCACCTAATAAAAGAGACAAAGACAAATGAGTGCAAAAAGAGCCCAGAGAAGGGGGAAATAGATAAATGAATCCCAAAATGTAGCTTTTGTGCATAAATACCAGTGACAATGTATAGAGAGTGTTGTACATGGCGCGCTCGCTAGCGCTGCCTCTGTGAGTGCAGGACACCGGGTTCTGGTTTCCATAGGGCTCATACGTGATTGGGCCAAGACTCCGCATCGGTACATGTGACCGCACCCTCGCAGGACTTCCATAAGACATCGTTAAGGAAACCGGGAGAGACCGGCAACTGGAGCGACTGGCCAGTCCAAAGCGAGCAGTCGGAGTGCAGCTGTCCTGCGCATGCGCAACATGCATTGTGGGGGACGCTGAGACAGCACTCATCGTTCCCAAGCACTTCCAACGGTGCCATTGATTCTTAGGAGGACACACATTAGCGTAAGGGCGATAGATTTGCAAGGAAGACACATCAAGTGTACGGTATAACCGTGAGTGAAAGATTTCTAGAGTCCGGTCATTGTTTGAGATTCCCTGGAGTTTATGAAGATTTTACTCCGGCTTGTCTGTGGCCCGGTTCTGCCACAAGGCCCTATTCCCTCTTCAACAGGAGAGATTATTGTATCAAAGATTGTTGCACTTTAGACATTGATACATTGGGGCACATTACTTACGCCGCATCTTCGCGATCCAGCGGCGCGTCTCTGCACAGGATTAGGGTCCGGCTGGGATTAAGATGGTAGTTCCTCCGCCGTTCACCAGGTGGCGCTGCCAGCGCCGAAAATATCTTAACGCCCGGAATGCACCATCCCATAGAAGGTGAAGGTGAGCGCTCCCCAAGCGACACATTCCGGGTTTTTAAATGCGGCGGTTTTTTTCGAATACGTCGGGGTTTCGTTCGGCACGCCCCCCCGATTTCTGTCGATGCGCCATGCCGGCCCGATGCGCCCACAATCGATCGCTCGGCGCCAAAAACCCGGGGCAATTCATTGTACAAGCGGCGCAAATCGGAAATATTCGGGTAACACAGTCGGGAAAACGCGAATCGGGCCTAGTAAAGGACCCCCATGTTGCACTATGTTGGCACTTAGACATTGATACATTGTTGCACTATGTTGCACTTAGACATTGACATTGTTGACACTATGGTGCACATAGATACACAGTAATCGGTCTTAACCATTAAATGCCTACCGGGGACAATCAACAATCAAAGATCATTTTCATATCCACGGTCCAAGATCTTACAATTTTAGATTATACTTAATCCCACGTTCTAAAATGTTTTTTTTTCGGATTAGCATAAATGTGCACTGGGCCTCAGCGCCATTTTGTTTTGGCCCAGCCTGTGATTTGGAATACTATTTCCTAACATTAGTAATAGTAACTTTTACCCTGACTGTATCCAGAATTGAGTGTAACAAACTACAATGAATTAGTAAATCCTATATTAGATTTCTCCGGCTTACAGTGTGGATCGGTGCTGGGTGTAATTTTCCTGTTTATCCGATTTTTGCAGCCAAGCGCTTCTTGTATTCCATCTTTGCGCACGCACTGTCCTTCTGTCTATGTCAGATCGACATCATTTCTCTTATGTGAATTCTTGTTCATGAGAAATAAGGCTCCCCCAAAAATAGGGACCGAGCACCTGCCTAAGAGCAGCAACAATTACTCTGTAATACTGCCCCCTATGGACAGGAATTTAACTACATGTACAGTACACCCCCTCAGCTGATGTTTGGTGCTCTCGGGTAATCGAGGGTCTGTGTGTAATACTGACCCCCTATGTACAGGATAGAACTACATGTACAGTCACACCTCCTCAGCTGATGTTTTGGTGTCTGGGTTATCAGCGGGTCCGGTTGTATACTGCCCCCTAGTACAGGGATAAACTACATGTACAGTCACACCTCCTCAGCTGATTTTTGGTGCTCTGTGTTATCAGCGGGGCCGGGTGTAAAACTGCACCTATGTACAGGAATATAACTACATGTACAGTCACACACCCAGCTGATGTTTTGGTGCTCTGCTGTTATCAGCGGGTGCCGTGTGTGACACCTGATCAGGGAAATAACAGGACTCAGACTTGTTACTGTAACGAGGACGTGTGATTAGAGGATAACAATATTAAACAGAATGCGTTGGAGTCCTCCACCCCCATACACAATAGGGTGACCTAATAGCATTGTGGGCAAATTTACTTAGCTGGTCCTGTCGTGATCCCCAATTCGGATGGTCCAATGAAGATTAAGTCCGGCGCGATTCAACAAGCTCGTGCGCCGAGTTCCTGAATATCCTTTCCGCCGAGGTCCGCCGGAGTTATCTCTTCTCTTGATACGTTGTAATGCATGTCTTGCGACAAATCAAAATGTTAAATACCGTGTTGAACTCCGAATCCTTTGGGTTGTCTACGACCGCCCCCGAATGATCACTTGCAAGCTTGCCGATGCCGCAAAATCCGATCGCGTGCGGCAAAAGCCCATGTTACAAGTCTTGCACAAACAGGAAGGAAACGACCGAAACCCAACGAAAATGCGCCGCGGACCTTAGTGAAATTTGCCCATTATATCGTCACAAGGTTTTGCGGGGTTGATGGAGCTCGGGGCAAGCACCCCAATATCTGACACCTAGGGGGAGCTCCAGCTATTGTCTGTCCATGTGATACATGTATGTGGCTTCCGGCGCCCGTCTCTGTGTGGCTCCAGCGCCTCCCGCTGCGAGATGACCTCTTACTTATGGTTTGACATGATGGCAAAGAAGTATTTTCATGTTGGTGGGCCGCTGCGAACATGATGGGTGGGGGGCAGCTTTGATCTTTGTCCTGGCTGTACAGGTGAGGAGCGCTAACTAAGGCGCGGAACAAGTGCTGGCACCCTATACAGTATATAAACCCGACCATATGCAGAATAAATATTCATTCACCCTGCCTTTCCTCTCTGGAGTGTTGACCTGTACATCTACTCTGCACTTCCCTATATACACTGTATGGCAAATGCAACAAAGAATCCCGCTCTGATATGGAACCGAACTTGACATGAGGGGGCGCCCTGTCACCACTTGCCTCCAACACCGTATAAGTGCAGATGGATGCGCAGTGTGGGAGCTTATCCTGCTATGTATAGACTTGCTGGGATCATACACAAAGGGTGGAAAGGGACATGACAGATAGTATAGACGGCAGTGTGAAGTCACATCTCATAGGATAACACTGGAGATCTGCACACAGCACACAGATAGTAGACAAGGCGAGTGTGATGTCACATCATAGGAGACACTGGAGACTCTGCACACAGCACACAGATAGTATAGACAGGCAGTTGTGATGTACATCTCATAGGAACATGGAGACATGAAACAGAAACAGATTTCCACAATCCCCCTACCCCTCTTCCCGTCCTCCCCCCCCCCTCCCCCCTCTCTCTTTTCCCTACCCCCTCCCCCTCTCCCCCCCCCCCCTCCACCCCCTTTCCCACCACCCCCCATTCTCTCGCACTCACATCTAGCCCAATTTATTATACTATTGCGCCTATATGGGGCGCAAATAATTGGACAATAACACGCCAGTCCTGACCGCCCTGAGGAAAGGCAATGGTGGGAAGTGAGCAAATAATTGCACCTAATAAAAGCGACAAAGACAAATGAGGTGCAAAAAGAGCCCAGAGAAGGGGGAAATAAGATAAATGAATCCCAAAATGTAGCTTTTTGTGCATAAATACCAGTGACAATGTATCAGAGAGTGTTGTACATGGCGCGCTCGCTAGCGCTGCCTCTGTGACTGCAGGACACCGGGTTCTGGTTTCCATAGAGGCTCATACGTGATTGGGCCAAGACCTCCGCACTCGGTACATGTGACCGCACCCTCGCAGGACTTCCATAAGACATCGTTAAGGAAACCGGAGACCGGCAACTGGAGCGACTGGCAGTCCAAGCGAGCAGTCGGAGTGCAGCTGTCCTGCGCATGCGCACATGCATTGGGGGGACGCTGAGACAGCACTCATCGTTCCCAAGCACGTCCAACGGCGCCATCGATTCTTAGGAGGACACATTAGCCGTACAGGGCGATAGATTTTCAAGGAAGACACATCAAGTGTACGGTATAACCGTGAGTGAAAGATTTCCTATGTCCGGTCATTGTTTGAGATTCCCTGGAGTTTATGAAGATTTTACTCCCGGCCTTGTCTGTGCCCGGTCTGCACAAGGCCCTATTTCCCTCTTCAACAGGAGAGATTATTGTATCATAAGATTGTTGCACTTTAGACATTGATACATTGGGGCACATTTACTTACCCGGCCCATTCGCGATCCAGCGGCGCGTTCTCTGCACAGGATTCGGGTCCGGCTGGGATTTAAGATGGTAGTTCCTCCGCCGTTCACCAGGTGGCGCTGCAGCGCCGAAAATAATCTTAACGCCCCGGAATGCACCATCCCATAGAAGGTGAAGGTGAGCGCTCCCCAAGCGACACATTTCCGGTTTTTAAATGCGGCGGTTTTTCCGAATACGTCGGGTTTTCGTTCGGCCACGCCCCCCCGATTTCTGTCGCGCGCATGCCGGCCCCGATGCGCCACAATCCGATCGCGTGCGCCAAAAACCCGGGGCAATTCATGTACAAGCGGCGCAAATCGGAAATATTCGGGTAACACGTCGGGAAAACGCGAATCGGGCCCTTAGTAAATGACCCCCATTGTTGCACTATGTTGCACTTAGACATTGATACATTGTTGCACTATGTTGCACTTAGACATTGATACATTGTTGCACTATGTTGCACTATAGATACACAGTAATCGGTCTTTAACCATTTAAATGCCTACCGGGGACAATCAACAATCAAAGACTCATTTTTCATATCCTACGGTCCAAGATCTACAATTTTAGATTTATACTTAATACCCACGGTTCCTAAAAATGTTTTTTTTTTTCGGATTTAGCATAAATGTGCACTGGGGCCCTTCAGCGACATTTTGCTTTTTTGGCCCAGCCTGTGATTTGGAATACTATTTCCTAACATTAGTAATAGTAACATTTGCCCTGACTGTATCCAGAATTGAGTGTAACAACTACTTATCTGAATTAGTAAATCCTATATTAGATATTTCTCCGGTTTACAGTGTGGATCGGTGCTGGGTGTCCGATTTTTGCAGCCAAGCGCCTGTATTCCATCTTTAGCGCACGCACTGTCCTTCTGTCTATTTCAGTATCGACATCATTTCTCTTTATTGTGAATTCTTGTTCATGGAGAAATAAGGACTCCCCCAAAAATAGGACCGAGCACCTCCTAAGGAGCAACAATTACTCTGTAATACTGCCCCCTATGTACAGGAATATAACTACATGCACAGTCACACCTCCTCAGCTGATGTTTTGGTGCTCTGTGTTATCAGCGGGTCCGGTGTAATACTGCCCCCTATGTACAGGAATATAACTACATGTACAGTCACACCTCCACAGCTGATGTTTTGGTGCTCTGTGTTATCAGCGGGTCCGGTGTAATACTGCCCCCTATGTACAGGAATATAACTACATGTACAGTCACACACCTCAGCTGATGTTTTGGTGCTCTGTGTTATCAGCGGGTGCCGTGTGTGACACCTGATCAGGTAAATAAACAGACTCATGACTTTGTTATGTAACGAGGACGTGTGATTAGAGGATAACAATCTTATATAACAGAATGCGTTGGAGTCCTCCACCCCCATACACACTAGGGTGACCCTAATACGCATTGTGGCAAATTTACTTAGCTGGTCCTGTCGTGATCCCCAATTCGGATGGTCCAATGAAGATTAAGTCCGGCGCGATTCACCAAGCTCGTGCGCCCGAGTTCCTGAATCCATCCTTTCCCGCCGAGGTCCGCCGGAGTTCATCTTCTTCTTCCTGATACGTGTAAGTGCATGTCTTGCGACACAATTCAAAATGTTAAATACCGTGTGTACTCCGAATCCTTTGGGTTGTCCTACGACCCGCCCCCCGATATGTATCACTTGCAAGCTTGCGCCGATGCGCCAAAATCCGATCGCGTGCGGCAAAATCCCATGTTACATGTCTTGCAAAACGGAAATCGCCGGAAAACCCAACGAAAATGCGCTCCGCGGACCCTTAGTAAATTTGCCCCATTATATCGTCAGCAGGTTTTGCTGGGGTTGATGGAGCTCGGGGCAAGTCACCCCAATATCTGACACCTAGGGGGAGCTCCAGCTATTGTCCTGTCCATGTGATACATGTATGTGGCTCCGGCGCCCGTCTCTGTGTGGCTCCAGCGCCTCCGCTGCGAGATGACCTCTTACTTATTTGGGTTTGACATGATGGCCAAGAAGTCATTGTCCTCATGTGTGGGGCCGCTGCGACTCACTGATGGGTGGGGGGCAGCTTTGATCCTTGTCCTGGCTGTACAGGTGAGGAGCGCTAACTAATGGCGCGGGACAAGTGCTGCACCCTACCTACAGTATATAAACCCGCCATATGCAGCAATAAATACTTCATTCCACTCCTGCCTTTTCCTCTCTGTGCATGTGTGACCTGTACTCTACTCTGCACTTCCCTATATCACTGTATGCAAATGCAACAAAGAATCCCGCTCCTGATATGGAACCAGAACTTGACCATGAGGGGGCGCCCTGTCACCCCACTGCCTCCAACACCTGTATAAGTGCAGATGGAGCGCAGTGTGGGAGCTTATCCTGCTATGTATAAGACTTCTGGGACATACAAAAGGGTGGAAGGACATGACAGATAGTATAGACAGGCAGTGTGATGTCACATCTCATAGGATACACTGGAGACTCTGCACACAGCACACAGATAGTATAGACAGGCAGTGTGATGTCACATCTCATAGGATACACTGGAGACTCTGCACACAGCACACAGATAGTATAGACAGGCAGTGTGATGTCACATCTCATAGGATACACTGGAGACTCTGCACTGCACTATGCGCGGGGGTCGCGTGCACTATGCGCGGGGGTCGCGTGCACTATGCGCGGGGGTCGCGTGCACTATGCGCGGGGGTCGCGTGCACTATGCGCGGGGGTCGCGTGCACTATGCGCGGGGGTCGCGTGCACTATGCGCGGGGGTCGCGTGCACTATGCGCGGGGGTCGCGTGCACTATGCGCGGGGGTCGCGTGCACTATGCGCGGGGGTCGCGTGCCCCCTGCACTGCTCAGGCAGAGTGCATTTATTTTTTGGTGCATCTGTTTTTAAAAAAACTTTATTAATTGATTTTATTTAAAATGCAAATATAAATACACCAATCAGCATTCAGTTAACAAAAGAGAGCATTTTGCTCCAGAAGTTTCCTTAGATGGAGGGAAAGGGGGGGGGGGATGAGTTGGTTCTGGGGGGGGAGGGCTGATGGGGTGAATCTTATTTACATACAAATTAGTATTTATTATGTTTTTCAAACGTTTGAGTTAAGAACAATAAACAACTGATTTGTTGCACCTGTAACCTGGAGCGTGCGCCCCTATGGTGCAGAAATCTGTGCCGCGTGAAGAATAGTGCAGCCGCGATACAGATATGGCGCGGACACTTCTTATACCCGTGCGAGCAGTTTGCACTAGAAAGAAGCTGCAAATTTAAATAGAAAGGGGGTCATTTATCTTTTTGCTGTGTATTGGCTGTTTTGCGCCTATTTTGTGCTGTTTTTGGAATGTTACGCCTCAGTTTGCCGCATGTTTTTGCGCCCTATTTGTCATTACATTGCGCCTATTTACAGATGTTTGCGCCCAATTTATTATACTATTGCGCCTATATGGGGCGCAAATAATTGGCGTGGACAATAACACGTCCAATCCTGACCCCACTGTCCCTGAGGTAAAGGCAATGGGGGGAATGGAGCAAATAATTGCACCTAATAACAAGAGACAAAGACAATGAGTTCAAAAGAGCCCAGAAAGGGGGGAAATAGATAAATGAATCCCAAAATGTAGCTTTTGTGCATTACCACAGTGACAATGTATCAGAGATGTTTTGTACATGGGCGCGCTCGCTAGCGGCGGCCTCTTTGAGTGCAGACACCGGGTTCTGTGTTCCCTAGGAGGCTCATACGTGATTGGGCCAAGACCTCCGCACTCGTTACATGTGACCGCAACCCTCGCAGGACTTCCATAAGACAATCGTTAAGGAAACCGAGACCGGCAACTGGAGCGACTCGGCCAGTCCAAAGCGAGCAGTTCGGGTGCGCTGTCCTGCGCATGCGACATGCATTGTGGGGGACGGTCTGAGACAGCACTCATCGTTCCCAAGAACTTCCCTCACGGTTGCATTTGATTCTTAGGAGGACACAATTAGCCGTACAGGGCGATAGATTGTTCAAGGAAGACCACATCAAGGTGTACTGCTATAACGTGAGTTGGAAGAGTTTCTAGATGTCCGGGCATTGTTGAGATTCCTGGAGTCTTATGAAGAAGTTTACTCCCGGCCTTGTCTGTGGCCCGGTCGCCACAAGGCTATTTCCCTCTTCAACAGGAGAGATTATTGTATCATAAGATTGTTGCCTTGAGAACATTGATTACAGTGGGGCACATTTAACTTACCACGCAAAGTCCTTCGGCGATCCAGCGGCGCGTCTTCTGCACAGGATTAGGGTCCGGCTGGGAATTAGATGGTTTCCATCCGCCGTCCCAGGTGGCCGCTGCCAGCGCCGAAAATATCTTAACGCCCGGATGCACCCATCCCAATAGAAGGTGAAGGGTGAGCGGCTCCCCAAGCGCACAGTTTCCGGTTCGTTTTTAAATGCGGCGGTTTTTTTCTCCGAATACGCGGGTTTTTCGTATCGGGCCAACGCCCCCCCCTATTTCTGTCGGTCGCCATGCCGCCACGTGCGCCCACAATCCGATCGCACAGTGCGCCAAAAACCCGGGGGCAATTCATGTACAAGCGGCGCAAATCGGAAATATTCGGGTAACACGTCGGGAAAACGCGAATCGGGCCTTAGTAAATGACCCCCATTGTTTTGGCACTATGTGTGCAACTTAGACATTGATACATTGTTTGCACTCATGTTGCAACTTTAGACATTGCTAACATTGTTGCACTATGGTGCACTAAATACAACAGTAATCGGTCTTAACCATGTTAAATGCCTACCGGGGACAATCAACAATCAAAGATCATTTTCATATCCACCTAGGTCCAAGTATCTAACAATTTTAGATTTATACTTAATCCACACGGTTCCTAAAATGTTTTTTTTTTTCGGATTTAGCATAATGTGCACTGGGCCATCAGCGCCATTTTGCTTTTTGGCCCAGCCTGGATTTGGAATACTATCTCCTAACATTAGTAAGAGTAACATTTTACCCTTACTGTACTCCAGAATTGAGTGTAAAAACTACAATGAATTAGTAAATCTTATTAGATTTTTTCTCGTTCTTCTCTGGCTTACAGTGTGGACGGTGCTGGGTGTCATTTTCCTGTTTATCCGATTTTTGGCAGCCAAGCCTCCTTCTCTTCGTATTGCGACTCTTTTGAGAACGCCTGTCCCTGCGCATAAGTCGAAGAGATCGCCAACCATCCATGACGGAGTTGCTGGTGTGAGTGATAATCAGGCCGTGCCGAAGGGTGGTGCCACCTGAGGAGGAGCATCTGCTCAACGGCTCTCCCCTCAAGCAACCGACGGGGGCCAGTCCATCTGGGCGAACAACTAGACTGTAGCGCACGACCCTGACGCAGCACTTACCTGATACTGCCCTGCCCTCTGGAGTGCCATTTAACCTGTAAGGGTCCGCTCCTCGCTGATGTGCCGTGTACTCGTGTATCAGGGGCGGTCCGTCCATTGTGAATATGCCCCTACGCGTGTCAAACGCCGCATAGTAACTCTGCTACGTCACACCTCATAGCTGATTTTGTGTCTGGGTTATCACGGTCCGGTGTATAACTGCCCCCCTATGTACAGGGAAGTCTACTACATGTACAGTACCACCTCCTCCGTCTGATTGTTTTGGTGCTCTGTGTTATCAGCGGAGGTCGGGTGTAAACTGCACCTATGTACAGGAATATAATACACTGTACAGTCACACACCTCAGCTGATGTTTTGGGTGCTCTCTTGTTACAGCGGGTGCCGTGTGTTGGCACCTGATCAGGGATAATAACAGAACTCATGACTTGTTATGTAACTAGGACTGTGTAGAGGATAACAATACTATATAACAGAAATGCGTTGGAGTCCTCCACCCCCATAAACCTAGTGACCCTATAGCTCATTGTGGGCAAATTTACTTAGTCTGGTCCTGGTCGTGATCCCAATTCGGATGGTCCAATGAAGATTAAGTCCGGCGCGATTCACCAACTCGTGCGCACGAGTTCCGAATCATCCTTCCAGACCGAGGTCCGCCGGATTATCTCTTCTTATTCTGATACGTGTAAGTTATGTCTTGCACAATCTCAAAATGTTTAAATCCGTGTTGAACTCCGCATCCTCTTTGGGTTTCTACGGAACCGCCCCCGAGATGTATCACTTGCAAGCTTGCCCGATGCCGCAAAATCCGATCGCGTGCGCAAAAACCCATTGGTAACAATGTCTTGAAAACGGAAGAAGGAAGCGACCGGAGTGAACCCCAACGAAATGCGCCAGCGGACCCTTAGGTAATTTGCCATTATATCGTCAGCAGGTTTTTGCGGGTTGATGGAGCTCGGGGCAAGGCCCCCAATATCTGACACCTAGGGGAGCTCCAGCATTGTCACTGTCCATGTGTACATGTATGTGCTTCCGGCGCCAGTCCTGTGGGCTCCAGCCTCCCGCTGCGAGATGACTCTTGACTTTTGTGTTGTGACATTGATGGCAAAGAAGTATTAGTCATGTGTGGGCCGCTGCGAACACACTGATGTGTGGGGGCAGCTTGATCCTTTGTCCGGCTGTACAGGTGATGAGCGCTAACTAATGCGCGGAACAAGGTTGCTGCACCTACTACAGTATTAACCCGACCATATCAGCAATAAATACTTCATTTCCACCTGCCTTTTCCTCTCTGGCAGGTGTGGACCTTTACTCTACCTGCACTTCCCTATATCCCTTATGCAAATGCAACAAAGAATCCGCTCCTGATATGGAACAAACTTGACTCATGAGGTGGCGCCCTGTCCCCTCCCCTGCCTCCAACACCTGTATATCGTGCAGATGGGCGCATGTGGAGCTTATCCTGCTATGTATAGACTTCTGGGTCATACAAAAGGGGGGAAGACATGACAGATAGTATAGACAGGCAAGTGGATGTCACATCTCATAGGAGACACTGGAGACTCTGCACCATGCACACGATAGTATAGACAGGCCGTGTGCTGTACAATCCCATAGGAGACACGGGAGACTCTTCACACAGCACACAGATAGTATATACAGCATTGTGAATTGTCACATCTCATAGGATACACTGGAGACGCTGCACACTGCACCAGATAGTAAGACAGGCAGTGTGAATGTCACATCTATAGATAGCATGGAACCTGCACACAACACACAGATAATATTACAGTCCTGTGATGTCACATCTCATAGGATAACTGGAACCCTGCCCCAGCACACAGATAGTATAGACGGCAGTGTGATGTCACATCTCATAGGATACACGGGATACTCTGCACACAACACAAGATAGTATAGACCGGCAGTGTGATGTCAAAGCTCCATAGGATACACTGGAAGACCCTGCATCACAGCACACAGATAGTATATACAGGAGGGTGATGTTACATCTCATAGATACACGGGATACTCTGCACACATCACCCAGATCGATAGTCCTATGAGATGTACATCACACTGCCTGTCCTATGCCTATCTGTGTGCTGTGTGCAGAGTCTCCAGTGTTATCCTATGAGATGTACATCACACTGCCTGTCATACTATCTGTGTGTGCTGTTGCAAGTCTCAGTGTATCCTATGAGATGTGAACATCACACTGCCTGTCTATACTAATCTGTGTGCTGTGTGCAGTGTCTCAGTGTATCCTATGAGATGTGACATCACACTGCCTGTCTATACTATCTTGTGCTGTGTGCAGAGTCTCCAGTGTATCCTATGAGATGTGTCTCACACTCCTGTCTATACTATCTGTGTGCTGTGTGCAGGAGGGTCCTCCAGTGTACCTATGAGATGTGACATCACACTGCCTGTCTTACTATCTGTGTGCTGTGTGCAGAGTCTCCAGTGTTATCCTATGAGATGTGACATCACACTGCCTGTCTATACTATCTGTGTGCTGTGTGCAAGTCTCCAGTGTCCTATGAGATTTAACATCACACTGTCCTGTCTATACTAGTCTGGTGTGCTGGTTGCATGTCTCCGTGTATCCTATGAGAATGTGGACATCACACTGCCTGTTCTATCTATCTGTGGCGTGTTTGCATAGTCCCAGTGTATCCTATGGATGTGAACATCACACTGCCTGTCTATACTATCTGTGGCGTGTGCAGAGTTCTCCAGTGTCATCCTATGAGATGTGACATCACACTGCACTGTCTATACTATCTGTGTGTGCTGTGTGCAGGTCTCCAGTATTCCTATGAGATGTGACATCACCACTGCCTGTCTATACTATCTGTGTGCAGAGTCCTCCAGTGTATCCTATGAGATGTGACATCACACTGCCTGTTATACTACGTGTGCTGTGTGCAGAGTCTCCAGGTATCCTATGAGATGTGACATCACAAGCCTGTCTATACTATCTGTGTGCTGTGTCGCAGTCTCCAGTGATCCTATGAGATGTGACATCACCTGCCTGTCTATACTATCTGTGTGTCTGTGTGCAGGTCTCCAGTGTATCCTATGAGATGTTACATCACACGCCTTGTCTATACTATCTGTGTGCTGTGTGCAGGTCTCCAGTGATCCTATGAGATGTAACATCACACTGCCTGCTATACTATCTGTGTGTGCTGTTGCGAGTCTCCATGTATCCTATGAGATGTGACATCACACTGCCTGTCTACTATATAGTGTGTGCAGTCTCCAGTTGTATCCTTGAGATGTAACATCCACATGCTGTCTAACTATCTGTGTTGCTGTGTGCAGAGTCTCCAGTGTATAACCATATGAGATGTAACATCACACTGCCTGTCATATATCTGTGTGCGTGGTGCAGGGTCTCCAGTGTACCTATGAGATGTGACATCACACTGCCTGTCTATACTGTCTTTGAGTGCTGTGTGTATGCTCTCCAGTGTATCCATGAGATGTAAACATCACACTGCTGTAAATACACTGTGTGCGTGGTGCAGAGTCTCCAGTGTATCCTATGAGATGTGACATCACAACTGCCTGTCTATATTATGCTGTGTGCAGAGTCTCCAGTATATCCTATGAGATGTGACATCACACTGCCTGTCTATACTATCTGTGTGCTGTGTCAGAGTCTCCAGTGTATCCTATGAGATGTGACATCACTGCCTGTCTATACTTATCTGTGTGCAGAGTTTCCAGTGTATCCTATGAGATTGTGAACATCACACTGCCTGTCTATACTATCTGTGAGCTGTGTGCGATCTCCAGTGTATCCTATGAGATGTGACATCACACTGCCTGTCTATACTATTTGTGCTGTGTGCAGAGTCCTCCAGTGTTCCTATGAGATGTGACATCACACTGTCTGTCTATACTATCTGTGGTGCAGGTCAGGTCTCCAGTGTATCTCTATGAGATGTGACATCACACTGCCTGTCTATACTATCTGTGTGCTGTGTGCAAGGTCTCCAGTGTTCCTATGAGATGTGACATCACATCCTGCTGCTATACTATCTGTGTGCTGTGTGCTAGTCTCCAGTTATCCATGAGATGTGACATCACACTGCTTCGATACTATCTGTGTGTGTGTGCAGAGTCCCAGTGTATCCTATGAGATGTGACATCAACACGTCTGTCTATACTATCTGTGTGAGCAGAGTCTCCAGTGATCCCTATGAGATGTGACCCACACTGCCTTCTATACTATCTGGGTGCTGTGTGCAGGGTCTCATGTATCCTATGAAGCTATGTGACATCAACTGCTGTCTATACTATCTGTGTGGCTGTGCAGTGTCTCCAGTGTTATCCTATGAGATGTGACACACACTGCCTGTCACTATCTGTGTGTGCTGTGTGCAGAGTCTCCAGTGTATCCTATGAGATGTGACCATCACACTGCCTGTCTATACATCTGTGTGCTGTGTGCAGGGCTCCAGTGTATCCTTGAGATGTGAACATCACACTGCCTGTCTATACTATCTGTGGTGCAAGTCTCCAGTGTATCCTATGAGAGGTGACATCACAATGCGCTTTCATACATCTGTGTGTGCAGTGCAGGTCTCCAGTGATCCTATAGATTGTGACATCACAACGGCTGTCTATCTATCTGTGTGCTGTTGCAGGGTCTCCAGGTATCCTATGAGATGTAACATCACACTGCCTGTCTATACTATCTGTGTGTGCTGTGTGCAGAGTCTCCAAGTGTATCCTATGAGATGTGACATCACACTGCTGCCTCTAATGTGTGTGTGTGTGCAGGTCTCCAGTGTATCCTATGAGATGTGACATCACACCGTCCTGTCTATACTATCTGTGTGTGCTGTGCAGAGTCTCCAGTGTATCCTATGAGATGTAACATCACACTGCCTGTCATACTATCGTGTGTGCTGTGGTGGCATGTCTCCAGTGTATCCTAATGAGATGTGAACATCACACTGCCTTCTCATACTATCGTGGTGCTGTGTGCAGGGTCTCCAGTGTATCTATGAGATGTGACATCACACTGCTGTCTATACGTATCTGTGGTGCTGTGTGCAGGCTCCAGTTGTATCCTATGAGATGTAACATCACACTGCCTGCTGTCTATACTATCGTGTGTGCGGTGTGCAGGGTCTCCAGTGTATCCTATGAGATGTAACATCACACTGCCTGTCTATACTATTCTGTGTGCTTGTGCAGTGCCCCAGTTTATCCTATGAGATGTGACATCACACTGCCTTCTATACTATCTGTGTGCTGTGTGCAGGCTCCCTAGGTATCCTATGAAATGTGCATCACACTGCCTGTCTATACTATCTGGGTGTCTGTTGCAGAGACCCCAGTGTACTTCCATGAGATGTGACATCACACTGCCTGTCTATACTATCTGTGTGCTGTGTGCAGAGTCTCCAGTGTATCCTATGAGATGTGACATCACAACTGCCTGTCTATACTATGGTGTGCTGTGTGCAGGGTCTCCAGTGTATCCTATGAGATGGGACTCACACTGCCTGTCTAATACTATCTGTGTGTGCTGTGTGCAGAGTCTCCGTGTATCCTATGAGATGTGACATCACACTGCCTGTCTATACTATCTGGTGTGCAGAGTCCAGTGTATCCTATGAGATGTGACATCCACTGCCTGTCTATACTATAGTGTGTGCTGTGTGCAGAGTCTCCAGTGTATCCTATGAGATGTGACATCACACTGCCTGTCTATACATCTGTGTGCTGTGTGCCAGGAGTCTCCAAGTTTATATCCTATGAGATTTGACATCCACTGCCTGTCATACTCTGTGTGCCTGTGTGACAGAGTCTCTCCAGTGTATCCTATGAGATGTGAAATCACACTGCCTGTCTGTACTATCTGTGTGGCGTGTGCAGATTCTCCGTATTCCTATGAGATGTGACATCACACTGCCTGTCTATACGATCTGTGTGATGTGCGGTTCAGGGTCTCCAGTGTTCTCCTATGAGATTACCAT
>WNYA01002276.1:0-44770 GCA_019512145.1 Engystomops pustulosus
ATATACAGGAGAGGATACAAGCCATGTGAGGGTTATATACAGGAGAGAAGACAAGCCATGTGATGGGGTTATATACAGGAGAGGACACAAGCCATGTGATGGGGTTATATACAGGAGAGGATACAAGCCATGTGAGGAGTTATATACAGAGAGGATACAAGTCATGTGAGGGGTTATATACAGGATAGGACACATGTGAGGGGTTATGTACAGGAGAGGATACAAGCCATGTGAGGGGTTATATACAGGAGAGGATACAAGCCATGTGAGGGGTTATATACAGGAGAGGATACAAGCCATGTGAGGGTTATATACAGGAGATGATACAAGCCATGTGAGGGGTTATATACAGGAGAGGATACAAGCCATGTGAGGAGTTATATACAGGAGTGGACACTACTGTTAATTTGGGATTTAACATATTGCATTTTTAATGCATTTTGAAACCTATTACAACAGCTGAGGAGAGTGGATTTTGCTACTTACATTACTGTTAACATTTGAATTTACAAAACGCACAGTAAACGCAATGTTAACACATGCATTTACGTGGCGTTTATATTGTTTTTTGTAAATGCAAATGAAGTAAGGCAAATCACCTCCTCAGCTGTAGTAATTAGTTTCAAAATGCATTAAAAACGCAATTAAACTGCTATGTGTGACCTCTCCTTAGAACTAACCAATAAAGGAAAAAAAAAAGAAAAAATGTAAAAATTTGGACAAAAGATGTTGCTGTGCAAAATGTTAAACAGGTAAAGCATGTGAAATAATTCCAATTTACATGTAAAAATCCTTTGCACCTGCCCTGGACCAGGTGCAGAACTGCGCCAATATTGGCGCAAAAAAGGCGCAAAAGTGCCAAAATGTCGCACGGAACATCTGGAAAACAAAGATACATAAAGCACACTGCATAAGGTGCGGACCAAGGCGTAGTTGAAAAAGAAGAGTTAAAAGTAGCAAAAATGGCACAAAAAACTGCAAAAGTCGCTAAAATTAGACAATTTGCCTAGCTGAAACTATGATACATGTGCCCCAATGTGCCGCTTTCTGACCTCCCGCTGCTGCTGCCGACACCTCCACACTCTGTCATTGTGCCACACTGTGGCCTACCATGTTGCTGCAGCACCAGAATTTGTCATTGTGCCTCTCTCTGACCTCATGCTGCTGCTACTGCTGCCACACACCTACACACACTGTGATTGGTCCACTCTCTGACCTCCTGCTGCGTACCTCCACACTTTGTCATTGTGCCACTCTGTGGCCTACCATGTTGCTGCCGCCTCCAGAATTTGTCATTGTGCCACTCTGCGGCCTACTCGTGCTGCTTCCAACTGACCACTGTCTCCCTGGAACACCCTGTGATTTCCATAATGCTGTTTTCACCCTCCACCACTCTATGACATTGCCACTTTGTTTGGTTTTCCCCTTCATTTCATCTGTCAGAAGGAATGAAAAGCTTCAGGATTATTAGCCAAAAGCAGCAGTGGATACAGAACACACAGGACATGCAAGTATCCCATTTACTGCTCTTCTGTTTTGGATCCAGTCCTGTTTGTTTTTGGCTTTAGCAATACTGATGGATTATTGACGATTGAAAGCGGACACTGACGGATGAAAAGAAGGGCAAAATGATTAGTGACGTCAATGCAGAATTACTGCCGACATCCTCTGCACTCTTTTGGGGGGTTTCTACATGTATCCGCGTGTAACAGAACAGGTTCTGTTGTAATCTATGGAATCATCTGATGTCAGTGTAAAAAGAGTGCACTCTGTGATGTTATACAAGCGGTCCCCTACTTAAGAACACTCGACTTACATACGACCCCTAGTTACAAACGGACCTCTGGATGTTGGTAATGTATTGTGCTTTAGTCCTAGGCTACAATAAGCAGCTGTAACAGGTATCACAGGCGTCTGTAATGAAGCTTTATTGTTAATAATGGTTCTTATGACAACCCAACATTTTGAAAATCCAATTGTCACAGAGACCAAAAAAGTTCTGTCTGGGATTAGAATGATAAAATATACAGTTCCGATTTACATACAAATTCAACTTAAGAACAAACCTACAGACCCTATCTTGTATATAACCCGGGGACTGCCTGTAGTGGGATTTTGGCCCTCAGCTCAGTCCTTTCGAGCTGGTACTGACCTTACATTGTCAGGCTGCGTTCCCACTTCGCTTATCTGGTGAAGTTGGCCTATGTAAGTGCACATGGAAGTGAAGAGTGAAGCGATTCTAAGAGCTGCGGCTGTCATGTGCATGTCATACTAAAACACAGCATTGTTTGAAGACCAAACTGCGCTCCCTATGCATATTTAAGCATGGCACAACGTTCTACAACACCCTACAGGCTCTCTGCAGCCAGGAAATACCTGGTTTTTATTGTGATTTCCCATGATTCGATACGGGACGAATCGAATTCTGTCGGAATATTCTGCAAACTCTGCAAATCGAATTTTTGAAAAATCTCTGATTACAACCTTTAAGGATGACATGGATCATCGCTACTGAGGGAATGAACAATGAAGAATGAAGTGCTTTAATAAAGGATGAAGTGCTTTACTTTCATAGAAAGCATTTAATTTCGAAGTTCGCATTAAGACCCAATGGGACTAGAGTTTCTAATTGGAAAATCCAAAAAAATTCTCTCTGACTAATTTTTTTCAATAAATGCTCCCCTCTCCAATGTGGGGTCCCTTGTTCTAAATACTAAAAAAGGAGGTGCCTTTTGGGTTCTTTTGGTGATATTTGGCATAATGGGCAGATAAAGAATGGTCCAATTTACACTTTCTGATGTCCCTAAAATGTTTGTTAATGCAAGTTTTTAGTTTTCTTATGGTCCTCTGAATATATTTGAGACTACAAGGGCAAATAATCATATATATGCCTTTACTTGAATTGCAGTTCGCAAAGTGCTTTACATTGAATACTTGTGAATTATTGGATGATGTGAACCCCTTTACATGCCTTACACTGTGAGCACCTATAAAAACCTTTATGTGCTATATTAGTGGAATAAGTCCAAGACATGGAAGCAGCACTCCGTGGTAAGTAGTGATACTTATTCCACCAGTGGAAAAGATACAACGTTTCGATTGTTGGGATTTTGAGCCAGATCCCCTGAAGCCTGCACCCACACCGGATTTTAATCCAGATTACCACAGTGCCACTCCACAAATTTTTGAATTTTTGTTTTTTGCCCGGTGGAATAAGTTCTATTGTTAATTCTACTGTGTAGTCTTTAAGACTCTTAGACTTACAGTTTAAATTTTAGGTTCTGTTAATAAATGCCCTATAACGGGGTCATATTGTAAAATGTGCCAATTTTTCTTTATGATTTCCTCACTATATGTGAATCACTAGTGTAATCTGTAATAAACAGAATAAACAAAATTACTATTCCGTTTATTACTAGCTTATGTCAAGGTATTTGTAGGTATTTAGTTCTAATTTTAGTCCTGTATAATCCTATCCGTATCCATAAAGATGATGAATGGAAGACCGCCTTCAATACTCGTGGCACTTGGCACTTCGAGTATCTGGTCATGCCGTTTGGACTCGTAATGCACCAGCTATATTTCAAGAGTATTTCAACTCTGTAACAAGTCGTTACATCTCAAGCCAACAGGTCTGCCACTGCCTATACCGAGTAGCCCATGGGCTCACATAGCCATGGACTTTGTTATGGACCTTACGCCATCTTCAGGTAATACCGTCATCTGGGTGGTCACAGACCAGTTCTCTAAGATATCCCATTTCACTCCCCTGCCCGGTCTTCCGTCATCTCTGTTCTTCCTCCACATCTTCTGGTTTTATGGACTCCCTCTGAACATTGTCTTGGACCGGGGGATCCAGTTTGTTTCCCGATTCTGGCTTTCCCTGTGCAGCCAACGTCAAGTAAAGCTGGATTTCTCCTCTGGAAATCAGACCCATGTGCCTCCCTGTACGCTGGAGCCCGGCCCCAGCCTCATTCACCTTCTCTTTCTGTAGCGGCAGTCCCTAAGAGGAGTCCCCACCTCCTAGGACACACGTGTGACGGCTCTTAAAGATGAAAAGGGCAGGCATGCTGATGATTGGTGCTGGCCGGCTACCTGACCTCATAAATAGCCGGCCCCTTACTATGTCCCCTGCCGGATCTTTGTGCCTCGTGCCTTAGAGAAAGCTTTCCTGTGTTGTTCCTGAATTATTCTGATTATGTGTTGTGACCTTGATCCCATTCCTAACTTTGACTCTCTGCTGCCTGCCCTGACCATCTGTCTGACCATGACTTCTCCGCTTCCTTCCGATTCTGTACCTCACCTCGGCCACCACCGCAAGCAAAGTTGCACCTTTGGAGAAACCTGGTGGTGTCCCGCCGCAGCAAGTCCAACCCACTTTGTTGTGGGCTCTGGTAAAAACCGGGTGCCACTTAGACTCCACTCCTAGGTGTTGGCTTACATCATCACTTGCGGTGGTTCAGTGGGTCTACTGACCGTGACAATAACTGATGTATAGATGGTTTCATTGGATTTTATGTTTTTATTGCCAGCACACTGGAATTAATCACATTTGTGGGGAATTGTATGTGCAAGGAACCTGCACGATTTTGCTATATTGGTCAATTTTGTATAATAAAAAGACCCCTGTATTTATATATTTTTACAAATTATAGTTTACCTGTGTCAACACAATGGGGCACATTTACTTACCTGGCCAACAGAGTTCACCCGAAGTGCTCTGTGCCGCGATTCACAAAGATCGTGCATCCCATTTCCTGCATCGGTTACTTCTTCCTGGTGTAAACGCATTGGTTGCGACACAATTTGAATATTAAATCCGACGCCCCCCCCCCCCATTTCTGTCACATGAAAGCATCGCAATTGCGCCACAATCCGATCATGTGTGAAACAATCCCCAGTTAAATACCTTTCATAGCGCGCAGATCCTGAAAATGTCTAAAATCTGACGAAAGTGCGATCCGCGGGACCCTTAGTAGATAAGCCCCAGTTTACTCTTTTCTCTGTTACCATATACTACCTGTTGATACCTAGGCAGTATCTGTACGGTGCTCAAGTTTTTATGCAGCTTTCGTGACTCCCCCATCTTTTATTTGTTCCAAATATATAAAAAGCTGATCGGTGGAGTGTAACTGCTTGGACCTCCACAATCATGAGAACAGGGTTCCCATTCTCACTAAAGGGTGCAGAGGCGCTCCTTTCATGTCTATAGGAGTGGTAAGAGATGCCTATTTAGCACTGGGGTCCTGGGTTTGAATCCAGATTAGGATACAGGGGTTAAAAGGTTAAGACAAAGTTTATTGGATCACCCCATTAAAATTTGCCCAGAGACAAAGATATCTGATGAAAAATCGACTGCAGAAATCCAGTGCAAATAGCATGAAGATAAAGTTCTATCATTCAAATCATCAAAGATGGAAAAAACCTTTGTTATCCCATTCAAACATCTTTCCTCCACCAGTAGTAACCAATACTTCTGTAATGACACATTTTAGGGTTTTCAAAGTTCCTCAAAGTGTTTAGATTTGACAACTAAGATAAACAATAATTTGGGAGAGGATCTGGGGGTCTCCGCTCTCCCCTGGGCGCTGAGCTCACACATTGCGCCTGACATGGATTGTGGAGCAGGAGATGTCACTTTTGTGAAATGATTAATAGTTTTTTAAGGGATGATGGATGGAGACAATTAATCATGTCATTCTGAGCGTGGAACCGGGAATAGGATTTAAGGATTTTAAAAATACAAATGGCCTTAAAAAGTGATACTGGTGTCCGAACTGCAAGTACATGAGTCACCAATGATTGCTTAAAGGAAGGATTTATGGTCTGTAGCTGCCCATTGTCAGCACACAGACCTCCCCCAGCCAATTGCCAGCCAATTGCCCCCCACCCCGGCTCCCCCAAATACTGTAATGCCAGCCAATTGCCCCCCACCCCTGCTCCCCTAAATACTGTAATGCCAGCCAATTGCCCCCCACCCCTGCTCCCCTAAATACTGTAATGCAAGCCAATTGCCCACACCCCCCGCTCCCCTAAATACTGTAATGCCAGCCAATTTGTTCTATCTGCAGGATCTCACACCAGCACAGAGATCTTACACGGCTGCACTCACCCGAGTATATGTGAAGCTGGAAATACCTCGGTGACCTATGAATCAAAGACCCTACAGGAAACAAAAATATGTCGTATTCCTGGAAAAAACAATGTACCTCCCCCTCCGGAGATTCTGTGTGTTTTATTATGTTTTATGCTTTTGCTTCAATTAGTCTGAAAGGTTGAACCATGAAAACAAGCAAAACCCGCTCCTCGGGGGCGGAGACTTGCCTCCATACAAGACCGAACCTTCTTATAGAATTGATTAAAACCTAATGATGTTTCGATGTTTAGCTTCTTCTATTCAGAACACATGATCCAGTTCTCACCTGTTCTTTAGATCACCTGTCTTTGTAATCAATGAGCTAATAAATCATAGATGATGCTGTATAATCCTGAGTGTAAGTGTGGTCGATTTTGTGTTAGAAATTTTGGCACAGGACACGTTTAACATCCAAATCGGTGATTGTTTATTCACCGTTAATGCTCAGAAATAAGCGGGGGCGGTCCCTCCTTGACTCTGTGTATGTGATTGGTGTTTCACTTACTTGGGGTGTGGCTTATCAGGATGTGTCACCTCCTGTATATATTGAAACATTGCGGTAATAGAACCACTTTAAGACCATCTACCTGTCCTAAATATGGACACTGTGGGGCTCATTTACTTACCCGGTCCAGTCGCAATCCAGTGGCGCGTTCTCCGACAAGGATTCGGGTCTGCTGGGATTCACTAAGGTCAGTGCGCCCGCTGTCCACCAGGTGTCGCTGCTGCGCCAAGGTTCGCTGATCTTGCAACCCTTTTTCTTTTTCTTAATTCTGCGGTTTGTCAGATTTCTGCTGCGTGAAAGCCGGCGCCGATGTGACGAAATCCGATCGAGTGCGCCAAAATCCAGCCGGAATTCGGCGCAAAACGGAAGAAGTCAGGAAACCTGAGGAAAGTGCGGCCGCGGAGCCCTTAGTAAATGAGCCCCTGTAAGTACAGACCCCTAAACGGATAAGGACACACATTCTGACAAACATTCCCACGTAGAAAGTATTTGGTAAGATATTTTGACAGACATTTTAAATGGACGGTAAATATTCTAGATTTTATTTCTTTAATTCTACTTTGACACTCTCAATATGATCCTGTGCCCGATATCCTGCACGTGTCGCTTCCCCGCTCAGGTCCCCGGGGTTCACCTTCTTCTTCCTGGTGCATGTAAGTGCATTGTCCGTGTATAATGCGCTGTGCGGGGAGTCACTAAGATCCTGCGCCCAATATCCTGCATGTGTTGCTTCCCCGCTCAGGTCCCCGGAGTTTACCTTCTTGTTCCCGGTGCATGTAAGTGCATTGTCCGTGTATAATGTGCTGTGCGGGGAGTCACTAAGATCGTGCACCCAATATCCTGCATGTGTCTCTTCCCCGCTCAGGTCCCCTGAGCGCTAGGAAGCAGAGCCTTAGCTGCTTGTTTGGGCTGTTGTGTCTGACCACTGGATGAGCGCTAGGAAGCAGAGCCTTAGCTGCTTGTTTGGGCTGTTGTGTCTGACAACTACACAGTGTGGCAGGGTCACAACAAGCCCAGGCCGCGATGCTCTGCCTGCACCTCCCGGAGCATCCTCGGTAGCAGCGGGCACACCTTCCCAGCCTCTGCCCCTCTGGTAGGACGGACAGCGCGCCCCCTCAGCCGACCCACCCGAGCCCAGCTCCCTGCACTGCACTGACAGGGCGCACTCACCTCTGGGTGCAGGATCGGGACGCAGCTAGCGTCTTTCTCATATTCCTCCATAGTGTCAGCCATCTTGGTGTTAAATCCCCCGCTGCATGCTGGGTAATGAGCAGCCGGGGAGGGAGAGGCTGTGGTCCTGACAATACACAGGACAGAGTTCAGCACCACAGCACGTTACAGCGCCCCGGTCACACACAGCGGTGACGGAATATAGGCACGTTCACAATGCTGGACTGCGGCTTCTTGAGGCTGACCAAGCGTTTGTTTAGGTCCATTACACTGTGCAACGTACTCGTCATAGAAAAGGAGGCATAGGACGTCTGACAACTCCTTTCTGAGTAGTGCTGCACATCGGAGCATTGTCAACTTTTACAGCCTTGTACAGAATACAGACCCTTCATAATAATACAGGCTGAAATGTACCAACCAACTTTTGAGCTAGAAAAAAAAGGGGAAAAAAAGTCCCTCCATATTTTCCCAAACCAGGCCCCTTTTCACCCCAAGCATAGTATAATATCGACATTAATGGCCCCATATCCTCCCTCATATTATACTGTATAATATTTTTAATGCCACCCCTTCCCCGTGAATCCATATAATACCCGCTTACGTAACATATAATGTTCCCATTTTAATGTTATTCTTCCTTTACTTTTGTTCCCCCACTTTAATTTATCTCCCCATGCTTATAACTTAACAGTAATGAGCACACATACTCCCCCCAAAAGTATTACCCACACTGCCCCTATAACCTACTATCCCCTAGCAGTACTTAGTAAACCCCATTACATACAACCCCCTAACAGTACTGAACACACCCCATAACATACTACCTCCTAACAGGAGTGAGCAAACCCAATAACATACCCCCTAATAGTACTGAACACACCCCATAACATACTACCTCCTAACAGGAGTGAGCACACCCCACAACATACCCCCTAACAGTACTGAGCACATTGTTGCCATAACATACTACCCCTGAACAGGAATGGGCAAACCACTCCCATAACATACTATCCCCTAACAGTACTGACCACACTGCACCCATAACATACGGTCCCCTAACAGTACTGACCACACTGCACCCATAACATACTACCTCCAAACAGTACTAAAAACACTGCACCCATAACATACTATCCCCTAACAGTAGTGAGCACCCTGCCACCATAACACACTGCCCCGTAACAGTACTGACTAAACTGCACCCATAACATACTTCCCCTTAACAGTACTGAGCATACTGTCCCCATAACATACTCCCCCAAACAGGAGTAAGCACACCGTCCCCATAACATACTATGCCCTAACAGTACTAACCACACTACATCCATAACATACTACCCCCAAACAGTAGTGAGCACCCTGCCCCCATAACAGTACTCAATACACTGCACCCATAACATTCTATCCCCCAACAGTACTGAGCACACTGTAACCATAAAATTCTATCCCCTAACAGTACTGAGCACACTGTACCCATGACATACTACCCCCTAAAAGGAGTGAGCACACCGGCCCCATAACATACTATTCCCGGCTGCTGTGCCGAGGTCCGCCGGAGTTCACCATCCTATTCCTGGTGCATGTAAGTGCGTGTCAAGCGACACATATTTTTTTAAAATACCGCGGTTTTTACGAATCGGTCGGGTGTTCCAACGGCCACGCCCCAGATTTCCGTCGCATGCATGCCGATGCGACACAATCCGATCACAACCCGAGGCAATTCGGTGCAAACCGGTAATTTTCTGGAAACCCGTCGAAAATGAGCGATTCTGGCCCTTAGTAAATGAGCCCCAGTGTCTTTTTTTTTCTCCTAAAAACACTCTAGGTCAGTGATGGTGAACCTTTTAGAACCGGAGTGCCCAAACTTCAACTAAAAGCCACTTATTTATTGCAAAGTGCCAGCACAGCAATTTAAGCAGTAATTTATTTCTCCTTGTTCTTTGACAACTTTCAATCGTTCAGTCTCCCAAGGACACCAACACAGTTGAAAGGAGGAGGCCAGATTCCCCTATCATTGTAGGAAGATTCTGTAGGAAGATTCTTTGAGTCCTGTCTGGTGAAGTTCATGCTGGGTAGATGACCTGGGTGCCCACAGAGAGGGCTCAGAGTGCCGCCTCTGGCACCAGTGCCATAGGTTCGCCACCACTGCTCTAGGTCTTATTTTCAGGGGATGTCTTATTTTCGATGAACAACAAAAAATTAACATTTATAAATATACTGTAGTCATGTCAGCAAAACATCAACATAACAAACCAAACTGAATTCCATCAAGAATTTCTTGTGACTCTATTTCCATGTACAACAATCTATGGCACATTTGCCAATTCAGGTATTTTAAGTCATATAATCATCTTTTGGAACCTCATCATAACTCTCCAAACCCTAAATTTCATGTAGAATTTTTTGTGACTCCATTTCTATTGGAAACATTGGCCCTAATCTCCCATGTTTAGCACTTTCCTTAAATTAGCCCTTTTTGTCCAGGTAGCTGCTTGTAGTACATTTTCACCGCTACAGTCATAAATTTTATCACATGAATTTTTTCCATGTCACATCCTCTTTGAATTTAAATCTACTAATACTACTGTGCGCCATGGAGGGAGCTGTAGCAATGGCTGCCGCTAGGTCTTATTTTCAGGGGAGGCCTTATATTTGTAAAAATGCACTCACCCCGACCACTAACATTGTAGATCATTTAACCCCCTTACTGACCACAATGTCCTTGCACTGAGAAAACTGCCCCTTAACATTACTATATACCTCCTAACAGTAGTAAGAACACTGCACAGATAACATACTACCCCCTAACAGTTCTGCGCACACTGCCCTCATAACACACTACCCCCAACAGTACTGTGCACACTGCCCTCATAACACACTACCCCCTACAAGTACCCTCTAACAGTACTGCACACACTGTCCTCATAACACACTACCCCCTACAAGTACCCTGTAACAGTACTGCACACACTGTCCTCAAAACACACTACCCCCTAACAGTACTCTCTAACAGTACTGCACACACTGTCCTCATAACACACTACCCCCTTACAGTACTGCACACACTGTCCTCATAACACATTATCCCCAAATAGTACTGAAAACACATCTCCCATAATATTGTTGACCCTACTACCCCCTGAAAGTGAGTACTACCTAACGGTAGTGAGCGCACCGCCCCTATAAATTACTGACCATACAGCCCCCCAACAATAGTGAGCACACTGCCCCCACCACATTTTTGACCATACCACCCCCCTTACTTACCATACTACCCACTACTGACTATACTCTGGCTTACGCCCTTTATCTATAGTACCTTCACTTATATTACCTCTCATTTATATTGCGGCCATTTGCCTAGCCGCTCCTTATAATAATTGTTTTTCTGTTGCCTGCTTATGCTCTCCAATGACTTACTAAGGTCACGCGATCAGATTTTGCCGCAGCAGCACCGGCTTCCATGCAACAAAAATCATGGGACAGGCTGTCGGACAATCTGACTTATTTGTGTCTTAAAAATTGTGTCACAAAATATGCAATTACATACACCGGGAGGAAGATGGTGAACACATTCAGGAAATCCGGTGCACGATCTTAGTGCACTTTTGGGAACTCCTCCGGACCGGGTAAGTAAATGTCCCCCTATGAGTTTGCAAAAAGATGCTGAAAAACCTAAGGAAAACTGTCTGCAGATATGAACCCAATAAACCAATACCAGTATTTCATCAAGCAAATTAATACTTTCCAGATTTGGATAATTTTATTGCCCAGTGTGATGGCATCATCTGAAAAATCAACTTTACACAGTTATGAAAATGATTTGCATAAAGTAACTAAGGCAGAGAGACCAACACTGATGTGAAGCTCTCCTTGCCTCCTTGCCTCAGAAGGCCAGCTAGTAACCAAGGATGGTAACTACATTAATACATTAGCAGAAATCATTTTGTGTATACTGAAAAAAATGGGGTATAAGAATATGTACTACATCTGAAGTTGAGTAGTTTCAAGTTCAAGAAAGAAAGCAGATGTAATTTACAAAATTACAGATAAATTTTATTAGAGTCAACAATACATAGATAAAAGCAATTAAAAACCCACAAAACGGGTCAAAACTCAGGTCCCCCAGTATTTAAGTATTACCAAAATTCATAATTTTCAGCCAACCAGAACATATAAACACCCCACGGAGGAGGGGGGCCAAACGGAAGGATCAGAGTCCTCAGAACCGAGTGAATCAGAGACATCACAAGATGACCAAATTCCAAACACACAAAATACTAGAAAAAGGGGTGCGAGATATCGGGATTGGTCCCCGAGCTACAAACGTGAAAAAACAGCCCGTGGCAGGAGGAACAAGAATGATGGTAATACTAACAACCTCCAAGTCATTAACCTTTCCTCTTACCATTTGTCGACCACTGAACTGTCTGTTCTGAAAAAGGGTCTGTCCTTTTCCCCCATGAATAGGCTTGACAAATTTGAATTAACCAAAGACATTTACTTATTTTGTAGGCAACTAGCATTTAAATTAATGTACCATCGTCCAGATCTTGTGGATACGATTGCCGAAGAAGACAGACAGACATTTCGGGACCTTTTGGATCTTCTCAACGAAAACTCAAACACAACAGGTAAGAGGAAGTTTGAATTGCGCAACCCCTCACAAAGTACGCCAAGTTTTAGATTGTTCCCCGCAATAGAAATCTTTTACGAACTTACCGTACGGGATATTCGAGCACTTAAACCTGACAGGAACAAGATGGAGAACCTCCCGAAACCAGAGCGCATAGCACTTTCCAATCTTAAAAAACGTACCGATTTTTTAATAAAGGAGGCCGATAAGGGGGGCAATATAGTAATTTGGCCCACAACTATGTATCTGGAGGAGGCAAAAAGACAGCTCAACAATATTGAGTTTTACACGGTCTTACCCTCGGATCCTACCTCCATCTTCAAAAACAAGATAGATCGACTCCTGGCACACCTGTGAGAAAAACCTGTTCAGACCCTTCCCCTTCCTTGGCTGGGCCTAATGATATGTTAATGTGAGAAGGATCACCACGGGTCCACTACAAAGAATGTGCAGGGGCCCTGAGGGAATGAATTTAATCTAATAGCTGCTGGCTAGCTTCTCCTTTTATAAGTCTATATTCATGTAAATCTGACAAAACTTTTCATAGCATAAGTAGTATTCATGCCTTTTCCTTCACATTGTAATTGTAAATGTTCCAGAATGAGCCATAACTGCAAACATTTCTATTAAGAAACTTTGCGGTTGTAAATCTGCAGATTTGCGTTACAAAGGCGGGTGGAACTTGTTTGTGTAATAACATGATGGGATCATGGAAACAAAACTGGTCCCTGCAGGGCACAATCACTCAGCGTGCACTGGCACCAGAGGAGGACCATCCCTCCATGCACTTAGGGAGCCGCGTGTGTGATCGAAGATGCGACATCTCCATTTATTGTTGTAAAAGTTACATTTTCCATCAACTGTTTCTTGTTTATTTGTTCTGAAGCTGGAGGTCAATACCTTGGGGCACATTTTTGTGACTTTTTGTCAGGCAATCACAGGGTTTTTTTAATTTTTGCCCATTCCAAGAGATAAACAGCCACAAAAACCGAATTTATGTGACACTCAGTCTTATTTCTGCAATTCTAGTTTCATTACACTTTTTTGGGGGCAAAGTAATAAGACCAACTAAAAGCAAGTCTACCAACTTCTAAACCTCTTCATGAATTTGATTTGTAGAGAGGAAAGGGAGCTGGAGATAGGAAAACACGCAGGAGCCCACTTGAGGCGACGGCCCTTTTCGCACTAACCGAGCGCTTAGTCCTGCCTTGTCGGTCAGCGTCCTCGGCTGTAATTTCATTGAGAACGCCGGCCCAGGTTGCTGAGCAACCACCTAAACAAATTACATCATTGGCTGTAAGGAAGGAGGCTCAACATTAAAAAGTAAGGCAACATACTTGTTATCATAAAGACACTTAAAATTCAATTTACATATGAAATACGGGAGATCACAACCGGAGCAGTGTCCCCCCTCCATCTCTACTGAACTTGGATCTTCATGAATTTGGTTTGTCATTTCTGACGCTCATTTGATCTCTTTTGGGTGCGGCAAAAACATTAAGATCTTGTAGCACAATATAAAATCCCATTTCATAGAACAGATTGCTTTTATACCTTTATCTATGTCTAATACACAGGGAGACAACTGGAAATGTTGGAGGACAATGGGATATTGGATTTATTTATATCCAGCCCTGCTCTTCTTAAAGTAGACGCACTTAACCCCTTACGGGGGAGACACTTCCCACACTAGGACATTCTATTACACCCAGCTCATTAATGGAGCCAGCACCAGAGCCGGTACCTGCGATCGGAGCCGTCTTCAATCGCAAGTTTTAACTCCTTACACACCGCAGTCAAGCATGACCGTGGCATATAAGGGTCTTCCCCCGGTAGGCGGCATGGGGGATCCGATCCTTTTCAGGGCATCCCCGAGGTCTGTCAAGTGCCTTGGAGCTCCCCGATGTCTCCGGGAGTCAGACCCCTTCTGGTTGGGACTGTAAACTGTCTGCGCCGGCGTCAGCATATATCCACAAAACCACTGGCAAACTTGGGAGAAATTGGATATCAAACGTTGTGAATCCTTTTCCCAAAATGAATGTTTTGGCGATTTTCCAAAAAATTTGAAAACTGCCACCCAATTTCTAAACCATTCCAGTAAAATACATGGATTCTTAAAAAAAATGCCAACATAAAGCAGCCATTTGGGAAATGTAAGTCATGAATTAATTTGGGTGCTATGACTATCTGCTTCAAACGTAGAGGATTTAGAACTTTGAAAATGGAGAATATTTAAAATGTTTGCCAAATTTAAGTATTTTTCATAATTTTTAAACTAATTTGAAGTAAAAGGTGTCCCAAGAAAACTGTCTCAAAATCCTCCTAATATGTTAAAACATTCCAAAGCTATAACCAAAGCTAGTGACTCAGGGCAGATTGGAAAAACGGGGCTGTGTCCTTGAGTCCTGAAAGGGTTAATGGGTTTTTCCAGGCCGGGGCTCCGCTCTGGCTCCTGGGTCCTGCATTGCTGTGGTATTTGTGGTTTTCAGACCTTGTGCTCAGAGGAGTGAAAAATGGTGAGTGACCCGGTGCTAACCCTATTGGCCGAAGTGGGTGATGTCCAGAAAGTACCAGGACCAAGGGAAACCAGAAGCCAGAGTAAGGTGAGTATGAATCCTCTTTTCCCTCATCCCAGCCCCCAAAGTGTTTAGCAGATTCCTGAAAAAAACCTTTAGTCAAGAGACTAGAAATGAACAATTAACAACTTTAATGGTAGATATATAGGAAATGGGACTCCCAGACTCTGGAACTCCCCCCAAAAATGTGTCAGACTGTCCCCCACTTTCCAAACCTTCAAACGGAATCTGAAAACCCTCCTGCTCAGGATCACCTACAATGTGATCTGTGCGCTGTATAAATAAAGGAATTATTATCATTATTATTACACATAACCGCTCTGCTCCATCACCTCTGTCTCCATCCACCCTCCCCCCCCCATAGAGTGCGAGTCCTTCCTCCACTTGTCTCCTGATCATTGTAGTCTTGTATTTGTACTTGGATCTGTCTCCCCTCCGGCAGGGGGACCTTGGTTTTACCTGAGGGGCTCCGGGCTTCATAGATGTCAATGTCATTTGCATAATTTTTAATTCTTAAAAACAAGGGCATAAGCAGCTACTGCCAGAGGGGGCGCACTGCAGCATGTAAGTGCTTGGTTTACAGTCCTTCATCCTGGTGGTAGATTTCCTTTAATGATTGTACAGCATCATGGAATAAACGGCGCTGTATAAACAATAATAACAATTATAGAAATTTTAAGACACTAAGGCAAAAATATTGGATATTATTAAAGAGGACTTTGCTACTCACCAAAATTTGGTACCACACAAGGCTTTGCGTAATTGCTTAATAAAACAGTATTATGACATTTGCAACTTTTGCTCAAAAACTAACTATGGCCCATATATACAATAGTGACCCAATTATATAGCAACTACCTGGCCCTGTGCAGGCAGCAAAAAGAAAAGGCGCATCTATTCTGGTTGGGAGGGGGGGCGGCTCTTTGCTCTTATTCCGGATTGGGACACGCAGCAGCAGAGACTTTATCAGATTTACATCTTGATGATTTCAATACAGAACTTTAATGTGAATCTTTAATTCGAATTTTAGTTGAGGTAAAAAGAAAAAGCTCATCTCATCTTTTCCTCGTCTTTTTTTAAATCTTTTTCCTCTTTTTTGTCCCTATGACAGCACTATAGAGAAGCGGCCACTATTGCTGGTTCTAGGTGATGGGTTACTACAATCTTTAGCAGCTCCAGCCGCAGGTTTATCCTCCCGGCCAGTGAATTCACATGTAAAGTGATTGGATGTAAAGAATCCAGCAAACACACATCTGCCGTGCCCCATCATGTAGCACCTGAACTCACACACTGTGCAGTATATACAGAACCTAAGTATTAACCCTTTTTACATTACATACATTTTTGATATAGAAAATGATAGGAAACTACACAATGCAACAAAACTATAAATGAACTTTTTAGTAACATATACAAAATATTATTGTTGCCAGAAGCAATGTTTTGTGGGTCTGTGAGCAGTAAATGGAGACGATGCCACACGAGTGAGACACATTCATATTCAGTCCATACTTGAGGATTTGTTGCTATTTAAGAAAATCATATGTAGTTCAAGGGGTTGGGACAAGCTATTGGCATCATTTGCCAGTCTTCCATTTTTTTGCAGATGGCACATGGAGGAGGTTTCTTTTAACCACCTGTATTTTTATTAATTTTCCAAAGAGAAAAACGAAGCATAAACAGAAGAAGGGGAAAAGGAATCTACAGACCACCATGACCCACCATGACCCACCATTACCCACCATTACCCACCATGACCCATCATTTCCCACCATGACCCACCAACCCCTGAGAGACTTAGTGTAATGTTCCCGGGCACATCACATTCATGTTGGAGAAAGTGTGGAGGTAGAGGATCCCTATACCATATTCTGTGGCAATGCCCTCTCATAATGGAATACTGGAAGAGAGTCTTTTCCCTACTGAATACCATCATAAATATTCCTATGACTCCTTCCCCAGCCCAAGCCCTTCTATTCCTTGACCTAGATCATATCCCCATAAAACATAGGCCCGTTACAGCATTTTTGTTTGTATCAGCCAAATTGGTCCTCACCAGATATTGGAAATCCGCGACCATACCTCAGATGGAGGAGGTAGTATCACTAATGCACCAAACCTGTATATTTGAACAAATGTGGGCAAAAAAGAGTCATACCCTTAAAACTTTTGAGAGGGATTGGTGCAAATGGCTAGAACTGCATCCAAACCGCTCCCGCCCACCCTGAATAAGGATACTTGAACAGCTCCCCCCCCCCACTGAATCCCTTCACGATACCCAAGGTTTGCCCCTCCCTGTAACACCCCCCCTATGCTGTTACAGCCTGTCATATTGCCCTTGCTGTTATTGGTCTTGTATTGTACATTCAGTCTGCAATGATATGTTCATACTCATGTTATGCATGCTGCCACCCAGTGGTCAAAGTTTTTATTGTTTGATAATTTGCTTGCTGTATCTTTAAGCTAGCTATCCCATCATGCACTGTTACCCAGCTTCTCCTCCTCTTTCTGTGACATCACTTCCTCCTTCTTCATGCTGTCCTCCATTTGTGACTGTAGCAGACATGTTCATCTTCACTGTGCAGTAGCAATGTGTTTTGACCGCATGGCATGTCATTTCTAAGGTAAAGACATTAAACTGAACCTAAAGCACATCCATTGCATCCTCCCTTCATGCAAATGGCAACGCTGTGGAATGAATGTCAGTGAGTTCTACTATCTACCATCCAGTTTATACGGAGACTGCACTCACAACCTATCAGGGTCTTCTCCAGCGTATATCTGTGGCAGAATACCCCCCCTATACCCCAGCCAAAAAATCCCGATCATATATATGGTTAGTGTCTCAAGAATGGATGCCTTGTCCAACCAAGTTTATTTAGTTCATTTAGTTACCTCTGTTATAATTAAGTGACACTTGAAGACGTAAACTGGTATTAATCCCGGATCATACCCAACAAGACCTGTTCCTGAAACTTTGTCTCGATTTAACTAATGCAATTCAACAATGCACTCCCTGGCAGGACGGGTTCATATTAGCAACCATAGACGTAGAAAGCCTATATACGCGTATCCCCCATCAATTAGGGATAGAAGCTGTACGCAAGGTCCTGGCCAATTCTGATAGAGACCCTAACTTTGTAAGTTTCATCTGTGATGCGGTACATTTCATTCTTACCAACAACACCTTCCAATTTGAAGATACCTGGTACAAGCAGAGAGACGGGACGGCAATGGGTACGCCCATGGCCTGCACATATGCCAACATTTTTCTGGCTGTTCTTAAAGATAAATATATTTTCTCAAAGGGGAACCATTTTGCCAAGCACATACATTCATTTTTGAGATATGTGGACGATATTTTTGTCATATGGTCAGGGACAGAGACACAATTCCACGAATTTATTACTTATATCAATGCCAATAACATGAATATGTTTTTTACATTTAAAACATCTAATGTAGAATGTGAATTTCTCGATGTCCTGGTTAGGGTACAGGATTCTGCGTTGACCACCACTGTGTTTAGAAAAAGTACGGCCACTAATAGCCTTTTGCACCATAATAGTTATCACCCTCAGCACGTTAAAGCAGCCGTCCCGTACGGACAGTTCGTACGCCTCAAACGGGTTAACAGTGACGAAACTTATTTTTTATCCCAAGCAGACGATCTTAAAATAAGGCTATTTAAAAGAGGCTATCCCCCTCAGGTCGTAAACGAAGCTTATCAAAAAGCAGTAGCCCTTAAACGTGAAGACCTCCTGCACCCCAAGCACACTAAACATAGGCACAGAGAACACAAGCGTTTTACTTTTACGTTTAATTACAGTCCTATGGCTCAAAAAATTAAAAACACAATCCATAAAAATTGGTATATGCTTTCAGAGGACCCGATACTTAAAGACTTAACTACTTCACCCCCCCCCTGATTTCTTTCAGGAAAACTAAAAGTATAAAAGACCATCTAGTACGTAGTCGCTTACCCCCAATACAGAAAAATTGGCTCGACAGAATGATCCCGTTTGGGAACTTCTGCTGTGGCCAGTGTAAATTCTGTCCCCAAAATATAAAAAAACGTGAGCTATGTCTAGGAGCTATGTCTAGTGAAAGTGTCTCTACATCAGTTCATTTCTTGTAAATCGAAATATTTGGTGTACGTAATCTTCTGTCCCTGTGGCCACTTCTATATTGGCAAAACTATTCGCCCCCTTAATGTCAGATTTAGTGAGCATTGTCAGTCAGTGAGAAGTGGCAGAGGAGCCCCCAGACTCATAGAGCATGTTAACAAGATACACGGAGGTAACACTTATATCCTCCGTTTTGGTGGCATCGAACATGTCCCGGTACCACCCAACGGCGGGGACCGTCACAGGGAACTTTTGAGGAAAGAGGCCAGATGGATTTCAAGGACTAATGCTATGGGCCCCCTGGGATTGAACGACAAAAATGATATGGGGGTGTTCCTATAATCCTATGTTTCCTCCCTCCATTCCTCTAAGATCTTACCTGTCCGCTCCTGCTTATATGTCTACCCGCTTAAATCTCTGCTTGTGCCACGGTAGCTGTAAATAATTACTTTATCAAGTTCTTCTGTATACTTACATATAATGGTATCTTATTCACGAGAAGTAGAACTAAGTTCACTGTTCAGTTTGTCTTGTTATATGTTTTTTATACTGTATGTGCTGACTTGTCCGCGTATCGCTCTTGTGCATGACTCGGCTTACTTCCTGCCGCGATGCACAGTAGCGTCTTGGTTGCCGGGTAACGAGGGGGTGTGACGTCTCGCCGGCTGCATTAAGAGTCAGGTGAGGACGCCACACTCCACAGGCTAGAGAAAGCACCAGACGGCGCGAAACGGCTGTCGCCTTATTTGATCCCCTGCTCCTATCTCTGCCCCACCTTGGCTGTACCATGTCGGACTGATTTTATGTGAAACTACAATAAAGAATATCTCCAACGGGTGCGTGCCGCAAATCTCTTTTTTACACACCATTCCCGATGTCTGTACTTTGCATGCTGAGCACCACCCCTATGGACATTCCTTCACCTCTACACCATCTCTGAAGACATACATCTACTGCAGGCTTATAAGGGGTTGCGGTAGTGCCTCCGTTATTCAAGTTCTCCGCTTGTTGCAAAATTGTGATTCTGTCTTAGTTTGCTCCCGCTGTTTCTGACCTGGTTTGTCCACAATGGTTTATTGTGCATTTGTCCCTATTTGGCATAGGGAGGGAACATCACCTAGTTATTGGCCTCCATTTAGGGGGCCCAATAAGTAGGCAGGTGGCAGATAAATGGCTGGGGCTCACTGTCTTTGTTTGTGTCCAGCCATTACACAATCAATAAAACAGTCTGGCCAACCCTTTTAATGTTAATGTTATGATGATGCTGTATTCCATTAAAGGGAACCTGTCATCAGGATCACACATTTTCACTTAATGACATGGCTTTAGTTATAGACTTTCTATGACTATTGCCCAATCTGCTTTAATAATTTACATTGATGGTTCCACTCACTTTTAACATTTTATAATAGACTAGCTGTAGCTCCCGGCATTGCCTGGGATAGTAAATAACTGCTCTTAGCTATAACAAAATAAAATGGGTTAACAAAAAATATTTTATAGGTATCTATAGACTGTCGTAGGCAGTCTCTCCCAGTTACTGTCTATCTGTCACCAGCAGTCTCTTCCAGTGACTGTCTATCTGTCACCGGCAGTCTCTTCCAGTTACTGTCTATCTGTCACCAGCAGTCTCTTCCAGTGATTGTCTGTCACCGGCAGTCTCTTCCAGTTACTGTCTATCTGTCACCAGCAGTCTCTTCCAGTGATTGTCTGTCACCGGCAGTCTTAGAGCTCAAGTTTCATTTTTGTACACCTGTCTATAAAATGAAAAGGAAAGTATACCTGATAGTGTTACAAGATCGCTCTTAGATCTGTCATCTTTGCTGTGTCACAAGTGTGAAGGAAGCAAGAGGAAGTGTGGTCTGGGCAAAACCAAAAAATATCAGAAGGGCCTTCTATAAACCAAGGTTTTTAATATAATTTGTGCCAAGTTGAAAATATTGCACTGATCTATATCAATTGTTAGCTGGCGTGCATATGATATCAAGTCATTCTACAAAATTACTTGTCCCAGCCCTTATCATCTCCTGCTTGGACTACTGCAACATTCTTCTCTGGTCTGTCTCCTGGCTTCTCCTCTGCATCTCCTCTCTGTCAGTCTCTCCACTGGTTACCTATTGTACAACAAATTCAATATAAAATCCTAACCATGATATACATAGCCACCCACAACCTGTCCCCTCCATACATCTCTGAATTCATCAGCCAATACCATCCCACACGTAATCTCCATTCCTTACAGGCCCTTCAGCTTCACTCTATTACCATCCACTCTTCTCACAACCATCTCCAGGACTTCTCCTGTGCTTCCCCCATACTCTGGAACTCTCTATCAAAATTTGGCAGACTGTCCCCCACTTTCCAAATCCTCAAAAGTAACCTAAAAAATCCCACCTGATCAGGATCAACTACAATGCACAAGAACTGCTCTGCTCCCTCCCCAAATGTCTCCATCTACTTTCTCATACACATTGGGGGTCATTTACTAAGGGCCCGATTCGCGTTTTCCCGACGTGTTACCCGAATATTTCCGATATGCGCCGATTTCCTCTGAATTGCCCCGGGATTTTGGTACACGGGATTGGATTGTGGCGCATTGGCGCTGGCATGCACGTGATGGAAATCGGGGGGCGTGGCCGAATGAAAACCCGGCGGATTCGGAAAAACCGGCGCATTTAAAAAAAAAAATCTGTTGCGCAGTTTGCACTTACCTTCACTCAGCCCGGCTCGGTGTATTCCAGTGCGTTGCGATGCTTTCCAGCGCAGCAGCGCCGCCTGGTGGACGGCGGAGGAACTACCTAAATAAATCCCAAATCCAGCACAGAGAACGCGCCGCTGGATCGCGAATGGACCGGGTAAGTAAATCTGCCCCATTGTGAGCTCTCAGGGGCAGGTCCTCCTTCCACTTGCCTCCTGATTACTATAGTTTTCTACTCTTTACTTTCATTTGTTTGTCTCTTCATGTATGTGAGCAACTTACTGATTGTATAGCACCATGGATTTAATGCTGCTCCATAAATAATAATAATAATAATAATAATAATAATAATGTCAGATAAAAAGAGAAATAGTGCGCCAGTTCCAGTTATAGTCCAAAAGGCAGGGCCTTGCGTAGACTTGTCCAACTCCATGATTAGACGCTGTATATATCAAGAGCTTCTTGATATATCCAAAGTGCGCAAAGTGGTTGGGGAACATCAAGTGCTGAGTTGACCCATTCGAGTTCAAGAACCTGAAAGATCTGTTCCGGTCCATGTTCCTTTACACAGGGAAAGTCATCATCAGGGAACGACAATCATCAGAAAAACAGCAAAGCTCGAGTCCAACTCGCACTTACAGAGATAAGACCTGACATTGTGCCCACTAGTTGAAACTTGATAAATCCCCCTCCATATATTAATTGCATTTTTTTTATTGTGTGATTGAGGAATTTAAATTTATTTTTCATATTTTTATAGATGCACCAACTGGAGTTTACATCTCTTACATAAAGAATGACCATGAGTTGGTGTGTGATTTCCGGAGCAGCCGTCCTGATGTCACTCACTACACCTGGATGAAGGATGGATCTATATTACACAATGAGACAGGGAAGACTCTGACCATAGACAACAATGGGGAGCGCTACGGCCGCTATTCATGTATCGCTCACAACGCGGCTGGGAATTCCTCCTCAGATGAGATCCACATACAACGTAAGTGTCCTATAAGGATGGTAGGACATCATGTATTTAGCTTTTTTCAAGTAGATCTGATGCCCAAAATACTTGACGCTACAGCACTTGGTTCAAAAGGGCAAGTTTATGCACAAAGTTTTGGAAAGATAAAATTTAATGTCTAGAATACAGTATAAATCCTGGGCCGTCTTATATTGGAATAGCAATAATTCCTTTATTTATATAGCACACACAGATTACTCAGCGCTGCACAAATCTCCCCAAATTGGGTCGGCTTATACTCGAGTATATACGGCATTTTATTTGTTAAAGAGTCAATACAGATGACTGCAGCTGGTAGGACTTTTCTATTCTAATGAAGATCAAACATGTCAATTCTTGCTTCCAAAAACATTTGGGATGAGAGTGTTAATTTATGTGCAGATTCAGATGATTTCAACAAAACACTGTTTCACTAGATTTAACCATTTTTTTTAGGTAGTAAATCTAATCCAAATTTTTCCTGGTTAACTTTAGTCGAATCTTGTCTATATGATTATAATGGAAGTCTAACTGATTGGTTCAAAAGACCATTGAATTGAATGAACTTTTAATGGCTTGTGTTAGTGTCCACCTGACCCACTTCCACTTGTGTTATCATCATTGTAGTGAAAATGGAATTGTAGACAAAATTTTTAAGAATGAATACAACGAGATAGTATCTTTTCATAATGGGGCACATTCACTTACCAGTCCGGAGGAGTTCACGAAGTACGGAGTGTCCGATGATCATGCACTCTGGCACGATTCACTAAGATCGTGTACCCGATATCCTGCATGTACCTCTTCCCCGCTCAGGTCCCAGGAGTTCACCTTCTTCTTCCTGGTGCATGTAAGTGTATTGTCCGTGTATAATGCGCTGTGCAGGGAGTCACTAAGATCGTGCCCCCGATATCCTGCATGTGTCACTTCCCCACTCAGATCCCCGGAGTTCACCTTCTTCTTCCAGGTCCGTGTAAGTGCATTGTCTTGCGACACAATTTGAATGTTAAATCCCGCGCTCAGTCCGAATCAGTCAGATCGTCCGACGGCCCATCCCCCGATTTTTGTTGCATGAAAGTAGCGCAGCTGCGCCACATTCCGATCATGTTCAACACAATCCCGAGTTAAATACCTGTCACAGCGGCGCAAATCCCGGAAACTTCGAAAATCTGACGAAAGTGTGATCCGCGAACCCTTAGTAAATAAGCCCCAATGTGTTTTAGAGGTGTAGCAAGGTTATGTACAAATTTCCAGAAAAATTGAGCTCGATAGCCTTTGACAGATTCTATTCGGAGCCAAATTGAATCTTATGATCTTGAATGATCCGCTCATCTCTGGTTTCCATCAATCTTGAGCGAGTGACGGCACAAATGCAAAACTTTACTACACTACGATATAGCACACGAGTTTGGGTTAATGTAATTTCAAGATACAAGTATTTAAAAAAAAAATCTTTTACGTTGTTATGTTATACTGTACAATCACAATTCAGACTTGCATAATGTGACTCACAGGCCTCCGTGTCCCATGATGGGACACATGAGAAGACTTCCCACCTAAAAACTTGTGTAGTGGAGCAAATTATATCCCATCACTTGAGATCTTCTAATTATTGACAGCATTTGAGGTTTTGATGAATTTAGGAAGACATGAATTTAGGAACGCCGCTGTTATAATCAAATCTTTCTCTATAAACTAATAAAATATTTTGTTTTCTTACAGGAGATACAGTAGATTTGCCTTTGATTTTGGGGATACTTGCTGGAGTTTGCTTTGTTCTTTTCTGCATTCTGCTCATCTGTATTTTCCTATGGTAAGAATACAGGCAGTCCCCGGGTTACATACAAGATAGGGTCTGTAGGTTTGTTCTTAAGTTGAGTTTGTATGTAAGTTGGAACTGTATATATTATCATTGTAATCCCAGCCAGAACTTTTTTGGTCTCTGTGACAATTGGATTTTAAAAATGTTGGGTTGTCATAAGAACCAGGATTAACACTAAAGCTTCATTACAGACACCTGTGATAACTGTTATAGCTGATTATTGTAGCCTACGGCTAACGTACAAGAAATTACCAATATTCAGAGGTCCGTTTGTAACTAGGGGTCGTATGTAAGTCAGGTGTTCTTAAGTAGGGGACCGCCTGTATAACATATATAACAATATAACGATATGTGCATATTACCAAAGGGAAACTGTCACCACAGCCGAGGTGATCCGCCAACCTCAACTCGCTGGGTTCTCCCTAGTTACCAGGTAGAGAATAAAACTTGATTTTCAGCTTTTCTAATCATCGCTGGTTAATTAAAAAAGGGGTTCCCTTAGGACTAAAGGGCTCTATGGGAACCTGTCTTAGATGAATTTTTTGAAACAGCGGTGACAGGCTCCCTTTAAGGGAAAAAATCTGCTCTGTCTACATTTCTCTGTTGTCATGTTATATAATAAAAAGGTGAAATCAGTCAGAAAAATTCCTTTGAAGGAATTCCCATTTTATTGTGTATTGTCCAGGCCCTTTTGTAATTAGGACAAAGGACAAAAATCATGTTTAGTAAACTAGACAAAAAGGCATTTTATTTTTTACTGCTGGACATGTACAATTTTTAACTTTAATTTTTTATAGCCGTAACAAGAAGTCCACTGTCCCAAACTCTCCAATACATGGAACATTATCCCCCAGGAGTCCTTATAACGTGAGTGTTTCTGCAAGGCCAATAGGATGTGTTCTTTCCGTTATAGTCCAATGTATGACTGTGTTTCTGCATATGTGTCCACCTTTAAAGTGGGCTGAAACCTGACCTCACACCTCAGCTATTTAGCCTGGCATATACCTCACAGGAAGAAACCTAAGGCTAATGTTTCCACTAGTAAGGCTGCACCGGCATTTTGGTGTTACTGCTGATTGTTAAATTGTTGGTTCTCTCCAATGGGTCGGCTACTTACTAGCACCGATTAATAAGATGAGTGAAGAAATCAGGCGGTACCTTTTTGAAGAAACTGTTAAATCCAGATCACCTCCTGCCTCACGGTGTGTTGAGTTTGGCTCGAAACCTCCCTACTGCTTGGGTAAACTCGTAACAGTATAAATCCAAATTGACTTCTGCCAAACTTCAAAAACTTCAAGTTTTTTGAAATTTCATACCATATTTCCATAGTGCATTCCCCACAAAAACCAAAGCTTTTCAAACAGAACGCTCGTTTTTGGTCATGACTACGAATGAGTGTTCCGTTTGAAACGTGTTGGATTTTGTCGGGAATGGACTGTGGAAATATGGTATTTTCGCTGGAGAGATTTCAAGAATACTAGTTCTCTTTACCAGACTTAATGTTATGCATGAACAGACAGACATACAGTATCGGCTTTATCAAGAACATTTCTCAAAACCAAGCCTTCTGTTTTTTCAATGTTTTGTGTTAGAGCACCGTAGCTACGAAAGAGAATCCCTATGGAAATATCCAGAGTGATAACCATATGCAGCCACCAAGCATGAGATCAGGGTAAGCAGGGTAATTTTCATTTTGGCCAATTTCAAAGTATTCCTGATCAAGAGAACTGCATATTGAAAGGTGTTAAGTGTTTTTCACACATTATTTCTGGTTCACAATTATTAAGCATTGAAGAGATTAGATCTCAATTTGGATTTAGGGATCCAGGTTTTGATTTTAGATTTTAGATTTTATCAATTATTTTATGCTTTTATAGAAAAAACAGGTGATAAAACAAGATTTGTTGTAGAAGTAAACGCATGATTTAAGTATTTGTGTTGCACAAAGTCATTTACTAATATAGCGTCTCGATTGTATGGATTTATTGTGCAAACCTTCATAGGAATGTTTTTTTCATCAATTAATAAATGGCATTAATCAGCTGGGTATATTTAAAGGGAAAATTGGAGTAGTTGTTTTAAGGGTAATTTTTTTTCATCTGTCTTGGAACCAAAGAATGGTACAATTTAACTTGCTTTAAAGTGCACCCGCTCTATTATACCCCTAGTTTGTTATTTAAGATAAGTCTTAGGGAGAATTCTGCATGTTGCCGATTTTAAGGGAGAGGGTCCTGATTTCCTAGACCTCAATGGTTACTGAAATAAAATTTTCTACTTCAGTGAGGACTGTTTGTTAATTTCTTTAACTAAAACAGAGCAGGTTGGAATGTTGAATATTTTTGACCTTTGGCCACGGGGTCGCACAAAAAAGTTGGTTCTTTATAGGATTTTCTTCTTGGCTAGATTGGGTATTGCACGATGTTGTGGTAGTTCTAGGTGATAAAATTATAGGATCCGTTACCCTGTACCACACTCGGAGACGGTCAAGTATCAAAATTCTTCCTTTATTTAATAAAATCCATGCAGACAAGTACGGCTGATGTAAAGGGGCTCCGACGCTGATTCGGGTCCGGCCGGGATTCACTAAGGTCAGTGTGCCGATATCCACTAGGTGTCGCTGCAGTTCACCGGTGTTCACCCTCTATTTCTTAATGCAGGTAAGTGCGTGTCAAGCGACACTTTTTTTTTTAAATACCGCAGTTTTTCCGAATCCATCGGGTTCTCCGACGGCCACGCCCCCCAATTTCCGTTGCATGCAACACGGCGCGATTGCGTCGAATTCCGATCACTTGTGCCAAAATCCCGGGGCAATTCAGGGAAAAACGTCGCTAATCAGAAAAATACGGGAAACCGGGCAAAAATGCGCGAATCGGACCCTTTGTAAATGACCCCCATTGTGTCTTAATCATGATCTCAGTTCTAGGTGCCTCACATTTCAGGAATCAATAGATTCGATACAGAGGATTATGCTTTTGCGAAGAAATGTCATATAGTCCTCGGTACAATCATAACAAATGATGGAAGATTTGGGAGGTTGGTGACGCAAGATTTCAGGGGTTACAAGTATTCATTGTGGAAGTTTTGTGTGTGGGGGGGGGTTTCTTTTTTCTCTCTTCTCTCGTTTGGCCAAGTTTGGCAGACATGGTGGAAGGTGGGGGGGGGGTTAGGGAATAGGAGGTCATGTGATATTAGTAGATAATAATAAAGTACATGTTGATTGGATGTGTAATGATACAATTTTTTGCATTGAATAATATGAAGTTCTTTATTTTCTCTTTATATATATACATAGATCAGGGGGACCATATATACTGGAGTATGAGCCAAATGTGTTGAAAAACCCAAATTCGGCTTATACTCAAGTAAAAAAAAAAAGGCTTTAGTCACCCTTCCGGTGCTCCCGCATGTCTTCTCTGCGATCTGTCTGACAGCAGCAGGTCTGTGTGATGTCAGAGGCTCTGACGTCAGCCGTTGCACGCCGCATGGACCTGCCGCTGCCGGATGGATCGCAAAAAAGACCTGCAGGGGGCGCCGGAAAGGTGAATATAGACTTTTCTTTAATGAATTGGGCAAATGAGGGTTATCTTCATACATGAGGCCAACAAGGGCCTGCTGTATACATTAAAAATGTAGAAATTCCAGCGCTGACTTCCAAACGGTCTATAAATTTTCTTTATTTGTGCATTATACATCGGGTAAATCATGACTAAGGCTTGTCAGCCGAAACGCATTGATCGCTTCACTTCTGTGTACTTAGACCCGATGTATACTTGCTAATGCACTAATAAAGAACATTTTTAAACCGTTTGGAAGTCTGTGCTGCAATTTTTACATTTTGACTGTGCATTCCTTGAGTGTTCACCCGCCGTTAATCAGGTGTAGTATAGCTGAGCTGACCAGTACATTTCTTCCTGCTGTATACATGGCGCAATCAAAGGCTGGCTGTATACAGGGGCAGGGGATAGCTGTATACAGGGGCAAGGGGCTGGCTGTGTTCCTGAAACTTTGTCTCGATTTAACTAATGCAATTCAACAATGCACTGTTCTATTTGTATGTTAAATCCCTAACACAGCACTGTCATAGCTGTCGCTACACAGACAGTAAATTTAGGATGGTTATGTATACTCTTCTGAGCACTTCAACAATGCACTGTTCTATTTAATGTTAAATCTAAATCCCTAACACAAGCAACTGTCATGCTGTCGCTCGCTACACAGACAGTAAATTTAGGATGGTTATGTATACTCTTCTGACTGTGATATGTGAACTGTCAACATTGCAATACCTGTCTTGTTTCGATTTTATCTTATCTTATCTTATATTGCCTTTGTACGTGTTCAAAAATTTTAAAAATTCTTCAATAAAAATTATTGGGAAACTATGTTACCCAAATGAGAAGGTGCAGGGATGGGGTAGTCACTACCAACATTAATGATGACAATTGGAAAAATTGATGGATGTGATAAAAGATAAACCTGCTGACTAGGTCTTCAACCATGGAGTCAACATCTAGTCTAGTCTTCTGTTACAATCTTTTATGGTATTTGACAAGTCCTTGGTTTGAGCTTCTTCTTTCATCGTCTGGATGAATAAACCTTTGGATGACCAAAATATTCTTGAAGACACAACCAAGATCAATGGAGGTATTTGGAGAAGTACATTCGTGGGATCTAGATAAACAGATCAGCCAAGAGGAGGTCTTCAATCTGGAGTCAACATCTGACCGTCTATATGGTTCATGTATCCTTGAGTTGAGGACTTAATAAACCAAATATTCTTGAGAGGGGACAAACAACATTTTGGGAAGTGGAGGTGCAGGAAATAGAGAAACACACAAAATGAGACAAGGTTTTCAATCTGGAGCCACTATCTGGTCTTCTAGCATGCTCCAAAAGGTTGAGTTCATCTTCTTCTCTTATAATCTGATAGCCCATCTATTCTGAGAAAGTCTCTACGAACAACTGAAGATGATCATTTCTTGTCCATACAAACCACCACATTAAGGTTTACCCATGAGCAACCATTATTTCTATGTCTACCATGGTAAATGTCTAAAGGTCACATAGATTTCATTAGGTTGCATGTCTCGTTGCTTTCCGGGTCACTCAGCCCATCAGTCACATGTCATAGATTATTGAACTTAAAGATCTGATGGGTCGAGTTCATTGATGTTTTCCCAAGGATTTAATGTAACAATATAATTATTAAGTCAGTAATGATTAGTAATAACTTTACATAGAGTATACAGGACATCCTGCAGTCTAGTTTTGTATCACGATCCAAAAGCTTGATATGTCCTTGAGTCTGTCTGTGGATGAACAAAAATTCACAGAATTAACCAGTTAATATAAGGGTCAGGAAGTAAAAGTTCTCCTTATGGAGAGTTTGGCAATTATAGGACCCATGAAAAAATATTCTCAATTTCAATCCCCTAGTGATGTCTACACAATAAAGATAATTTTTAAACTCTTACTTTACAATTTTACTCAGTTTTATTGATGTTTTAGCGCCTATAACTCAGTGATGGTCAGTGTAGGTGAGGACTCTCTAAGCAGACACTTCATGATTCCTCTAGTGCTGTGAGATACAGTGTGCTGACCAGGGCCGGATTAAGGTTGGTGGGGGACTCTGGGTGCACAGCTCCACAGTAATCACTATTTACAGCACCCAGCATTCACTATATACATCCCCTAGTAATCACTTTATAAAGCCCCCAGCAATTACTATATACGGCCCCCCAGTAATCACTATATACAGCCCCCAGAAATCACTATATACAACACCCCATAAATAACTATATACAGCTTCCAGTAATCACTATATACAGCTCTTCCAGCAATCACTATATACAACTCCCAGTAATCACTATATACAGCTCCCTCATCAATCACTAAATACAGCTCTTCCAGCAATCACTATATACAGCTCCCCAGCAATCACTATATACAGCTCCCCAGCAATCACTATATACAGCTCCCCAGCAATCACTATATACAGCTCTCCCAGTAATCACTATATACAGCTCCCCAACAATCACTATATACAGCTCCCCAGCAATCCCTATATACAACTCCCAGCAATCACTGTATACAGCCACCAGTAATCACCGTATACAGCCACCAGTAATCACTAAATACAGCACCCCAGCAATAACTATAAACAACCCCCCAGTAATCAATGTGTACAGCCCCCTGCAATCACTATATACAACCCCGACCAATAACTATATAAAGCTCTCAGCAATAACTATATACAGCCCCTAGTAATCACTATATGCACCCCCCAGCATTAACTATATACAGCCCCCCTATAACTATATACAACTCCCCTACAACTATAGACAGCCCCCTATAATAACTATATACAGCCTCAATATAACTATATACAGTACACCTATAATAACTATATACATCCTCCCTATAATAACTATACACAACCCCATATAATAATTATACACAGCCTCCCTTTCATAACTAACTATATACAGTCCCCCTATAATAACTAACTATATACATACTCATATTATAACTATATACAACCCCATAATAACTATATATCGTCCTAGGTAAAACAATAAAATTGTACTCACCTTCCATTATTCCCTCGATGCGCGCTGACCTCCTTCCCTTCCTACGCGATGTCAGGATAGTGGATACCGGAGGTGTACCAAGATGGCATCACCATCTTTGTACACCTCCGATCGCTCTGGTCCCTAGCTCTGCCATAGAATGAAGTCGGGGCACATCTGCTGGATAAGGCCCGGGGAGATGGGACCCAAATACAGCATATCCGCCCGAATCACCCACATCTGGTGGGGGCCCCTTTAAGGGCAAAGTGGTGGAGGCCCCGGGACGCTTGCCTCCTCTATAATCCTGCCCTGGTGCTGATAATGTGCTTATATTATCAGGGTACAGGTTTATATACACTTTCATTTAGCTTCTGAACATTCACTAGCATCTGACACTTTGAACGAGACAGATCAGAGATGAGAGGTGATGAGATCCATGAGATGCATATTGCACATAACATTCTCCCCTCTGCTATAACAGCCATTACATACTGTCATATCTGCTATATACCTACCTGCCTCTCCCCTGGATAAAGATCTTATCTGCCTGGTGCTTGTAGCTTTACTCTCCCCACGTGCCACAGGTAGTGTCTTTGTGTGTGAGCTCGTCCTGGAATGCAAGGGTGGGGGCTAGAGGCAGAGAGCAGAGAAGAGCTCAACTCCACAGCATCAGACAGAAGAACAATATGGCTGCCGACCCTAAAATCAGAAGATCCAGGGTCTGGTCAAGGGGCAACCAAAATCGTATACACTAGGACTGATAGAGACAGGATGGAATTATATCTGTGAAATGCTGTATTTTTGTTAATAACATTGAATTAGAGAATGTGTTATTTTGTTATCCTGAGTATGTATAAGAAACTTGTTTTCGTGGTAATACCCCTTCAAGGCTGCCTTAAAGGCCTGTGGAGACTTATAGCCATTGTTGTTCCACCAGGGGAAATATGCTAATACGTTTTCCAAGGTGAGAAATGGAAAACAATGCCTCCTTTTGCTACTTTGAAAGGTGCCCCCTTAAAGGAACCCTACCATTTGATTTGATCCATTATGAACTAATCATACCTTAAGACTGCTGTAGCTACACTGATGCAGAATCATTTCTTGGTTAATCCCTGTGCTGAGTGGTTTTGCTGAAAAAAACAATTATAAAATTATGATAATGAAGCTGTGTCGCTTCTGTGCCTGGGCTCTGCACTTTTCCTTTCACATTAGTTATGCACTGCACCAGAGGATCATGCAGTCTTGGTTCTGCCAGGCAGAATAATCAATTCCTGCACCATCCCCCAGCTGCTGTGTATGAGTGATCCAGCTCAGGTTGATTAGTCCTGTCTTAGCTATTCAGAAAGCTTGTGTGTAATGTGGATCCAGCTTTCCCAAGGTCCTGAATTTTATACTAGTATTTTTCAGCAAAACCACTCAACTCAGCGATTAAACAAGATGTGTTTCTGCATCAGTATAGCTACAGCATTCTCAAGGTATGTTTGGTTCACAATGCATAAAAAAGTGGAAGGTTTTCTTTAACACAAAGCATGGATTTCAAGAAGTCTAATAACATGATGTTGCTAAACCAGTGTTTTGACCCGGTTGGGTCTCTTCAGTACAGTGTAGGGAACTGGTTTCCCACCTTGGAAAACGTAGTTGCATATTTCCCAGTGATTATAAGAAAGTCCCTACCAACGTCTGAAAACGATAATTTCTTGTCAAACCTCCACATTAAGTTTTGCCCTTGACCAACCATTATTTCTATGTCTACCATTGGCAATGTCAAAGGTTACACAGATTTCATTAGGTTTCATGTCTTGTTGCTTTCAGGGTCTCTCAGCCCATCAGTCACATGTCATAGATTTTTTGGAATTTGAAGATATAATGACTTCAGGTCATTGATGTTCTCTCCAGGGTCTACACTAATAATGTTATTGTCAATTTTCAAGTCAATATCGATGAGTAACATCCTCACATAAGGTTTACAGGACATCCTATGGTGTGGGGGTAATTGGCTGGAATGAGAAAGACATGGTAGGAAACTACATGTCACCAATATTAGAAGGTATTAAGAATGGTGGAATCACAACCAAAATTAATGACGAAAACTGGACAAGGTTTTGAGGTTTAACATTTAGATAAACGGACCTTAGATGAGGTCTTCAACCATGGAGTCAACATTGGGTCTTCTATTATGATCTTGGATGGTTGACATATGCTTGGTAGATCCTTATTTCATAGTCTGTGGATGAAAAGATGAAAAAATGGCCTACCTTATATACTCGAGTATAAGCCTAGTTTTTCAGCACAAAAAAATGTGCTGAAAAACCCAATCTCGGCTTATACTCGAGTCAAAAAAATAAATATATCTAAATTCACCTTTCCAGCGACCCCTGTATATCTTCTGTGCGATCTGTCCAGCAGTGGCGGCAGGCTATATACACTGGGGCAGGGACTGGCAGGCTTGGGCAGAGTCTGGCAGGCTATATACACTGGGGCAGGGTCTAGCAGGCTACATACACTGGGGCAGGGTCTGGCAGGCTATATACACTGGGGCAGGGTCTGGCAGGCTATATACACTGGGGCAGGGTCTGGCAGGCTATATACACTGGGGCAGGAGCTGGCAGGCTATATACACTGGGGCAGGGGCTGGCAGGCTATATACACTGGGGCAGGGGCTGGCTGGCTATATACACTGGGGCAGGGGCTGGCTGGCTATATACTGGGGAGGCTGTGACCAATGCATTTCCACCCTCGGCTTATACTCGAGTCAATAGGTTTTCCCAGTATTTTGTGGTAAAATTAGGGGCCTCGGCTTATACTCGGGTCGGCTTATACTCGAGTATATACGGTAATTATACTTCAAGAGTACACCACAAACAATAATAAAGATACTTGGAGAAATTGATGAGTGTTATATAGATAACCGGACTGACTTAAAAGAGATCCTCAACCTTGGAGTCAACATCTGGTCTTCTCTTACAATCATCTATAGCTGACATATTCCTAGGCTGAGCTTCTTCTCCCATGGTTTGGATGAATTAATCTTCTCAGAATTACCAAGTATTCTTAAGAAGTCAGAATGACTTAATGAGAGGACCTCAACCTAGACCTCTCATAATGATCCTTGAGTTGAGCTTCTTTTCTCATAGTCTGTGGATGTATGAACCTCAGTGTGACCCAACTATTCTTAGAAAGTCACTACAAACCACCGAAGATAATCAGATCTTCACACCTGTGAGAAAAACCTGTTCAGACCCTTCCCCTTCCTTGGCTGGTCCTAATGATATGTTAATGTGAGAAGGATCACCACGGGTCCACTACAAAGAATGTGCAGGGGCCCTGAGGGAATGAATTTAATCTAATAGCTGCTGGCTAGCTTCTCCTTTTATAAGTCTATATTCATGTAAATCTGACAAAACTTTTCATAGCATAAGTAGTATTCATGCCTTTTCCTTCACATTGTAATTGTAAATGTTCCAGAATGAGCCATAACTGCAAACATTTCTATTAAGAAACTTTGCGGTTGTAAATCTGCAGATTTGCGTTACAAAGGCGGGTGGAACTTGTTTGTGTAATAACATGATGGGATCATGGAAACAAAACTGGTCCCTGCAGGGCACAATCACTCAGCGTGCACTGGCACCAGAGGAGGACCATCCCTCCATGCACTTAGGGAGCCGCGTGTGTGATCGAAGATGCGACATCTCCATTTATTGTTGTAAAAGTTACATTTTCCACCAACTGTTTCTTGTTTATTTGTTCTGAAGCCGGAGGTCAATACCTTGGGGCACATTTTTGTGACTTTTTGTCAGGCAATCACAGGGTTTTTTTAATTTTTGCCCATTCCAAGAGATAAACAGCCACAAAAACCGAATTTATGTGACACTCAGTCTTATTTCTGCAATTCTAGTTTCATTACACTTTTTTGGGGGCAAAGTAATAAGACCAACTAAAAGCAAGTCTACCAACTTCTAAACCTCTTCATGAATTTGATTTGTAGAGAGGAAAGGGAGCTGGAGATAGGAAAACACGCAGGAGCCCACTCGAGGCGACGGCCCTTTTCGCACTAACCGAGCGCTTAGTCCTGCCTTGTGGGTCAGCGTCCTCGGCTGTAATTTCATTTAGAACGCCGGCCCAGGTTGCTGAGCAACCACCTAAACAAATTACATCATTGGCTGTAAGGAAGGAGGCGTGGCATAGGCACTCTCCAAAACGGCTCAACATTAAAAAGTAAGGCAACATACTTGTTATCATAAAGACACTTAAAATTCAATTTACATATGAAATACGGGAGATCACAACCGGAGCAGTGTCCCCCCTCCATCTCTACTGAACTTGGATCTTCATGAATTTGGTTTGTCATTTCTGACGCTCATTTGATCTCTTTTGGGTGCGGCAAAAACATTAAGATCTTGTAGCACAATATAAAATCCCATTTCATAGAACAGATTGCTTTTATACCTTTATCTATGTCTAATACACAGGGAGACAACTGGAAATGTTGGAGGACAATGGGATATTGGATTTATTTATATCCAGCCCTGCTCTTCTTAAAGTAGACGCACTTAACCCCTTACGGGGGAGACACTTCCCACACTAGGACATTCTATTACACCCAGCTCATTAATGGAGCCAGCACCAGAGCCGGTACCTGCGATCGGAGCCGTCTTCAATCGCAAGTTTTAACTCCTTACACACCGCAGTCAAGCATGACCGTGGCATATAAGGGTCTTCCCCCGGTAGGCGGCATGGGGGATCCGATCCTTTTCAGGGCATCCCCGAGGTCTGTAAAGTGCCTTGGAGCTCCCCGATGTCTCCGGGAGTCAGACCCCTTCTGGTTGGGACTGTAAACTGTCTGCGCAGGCGTCAGCATATATCCACAAAACCACTGGCAAACTTGGGAGAAATTGGATATCAAACGTTGTGAATCCTTTTCCCAAAATGAATGTTTTGGCGATTTTCCAAAAAATTTGAAAACTGCCACCCAATTTCTAAACCATTCCAGTAAAATACATGGATTCTTAAAAAAAATGCCAACATAAAGCAGCCATTTGGGAAATGTAAGTCATGAATTAATTTGGGTGCTATGACTATCTGCTTCAAACGTAGAGGATTTAGAACTTTGAAAATGGAGAATATTTAAAATGTTTGCCAAATTTAAGTATTTTTCATAATTTTTAAACTAATTTGAAGTAAAAGGTATCCCAAGAAAACAGTCTCAAAATCCTCCTAATATGTTAAAACATTCCAAAGCTATAACCAAAGCTAGTGACTCAGGGCAGATTGGAAAAACGGGGCTGTGTCCTTGAGTCCTGAAGGGGTTAATGGGTTTTTCCAGGCCGGGGCTCCGCTCTGGCTGCTGGGTCCTGCATTGCTGTGGTATTTGTGGTTTTCAGACCTTGTGCTCAGAGGAGTGAAAAATGGTGAGTGACCCGGTGCTAACCCTATTGGCCGAAGTGGGTGATGTCCAGAAAGTACCAGGACCAAGGGAAACCAGAAGCCAGAGTAAGGTGAGTATGAATCCTCTTTTCCCTCATCCCAGCCCCCAAAGTGTTTAGCAGATTCCTGAAAAAAACCTTTAGTCAAGAGACTAGAAATGAACAATTAACAACTTTAATGGTAGATATATAGGAAATGGGACTCCCAGACTCTGGAACTCCCCCCAAAAATGTGTCAGACTGTCCCCCACTTTCCAAACCTTCAAACGGAATCTGAAAACCCTCCTGCTCAGGATCACCTACAATGTGATCTGTGCGCTGTATAAATAAAGGAATTATTATCATTATTATTACACATAACCGCTCTGCTCCATCACCTCTGTCTCCATCCACCCTCCCCCCCCCATAGAGTGCGAGTCCTTCCTCCACTTGTCTCCTGATCATTGTAGTCTTGTATTTGTACTTGGATCTGTCTCCCCTCCGGCAGGGGGACCTTGGTTTTACCTGAGGGGCTCCGGGCTTCATAGATGTCAATGTCATTTGCATAATTTTTAATTCTTAAAAACAAGGGCATAAGCAGCTACTGCCAGAGGGGGCGCACTGCAGCATGTAAGTGCTTGGTTTACAGTCCTTCATCCTGGTGGTAGATTTCCTTTAATGATTGTACAGCATCATGGAATAAACGGCGCTGTATAAACAATAATAACAATTATAGAAATTTTAAGACACTAAGGCAAAAATATTGGATATTATTAAAGAGGACTTTGCTACTCAGCAAAATTTGGTACCACACAAGGCTTTGCGTAATTGCTTAATAAAACAGTATTATGACATTTGCAACTTTTGCTCAAAAACTAACTATGGCCCATATATACAATAGTGACCCAAGTATATAGCAACTACCTGGCCCTGTGCAGGCAGCAAAAAGAAAAGGCGCATCTATTCTGGTTGGGAGGGAGGGCGGCTCTTTGCTCTTATTCCGGATTGGGACACGCAGCAGCAGAGACTTTATCAGATTTACATCTTGATGATTTCAATACAGAACTTTAATGTGAATCTTTAATTCGAATTTTAGTTGAGGTAAAAAGAAAAAGCTCATTTCATCTTTTCCTCGTCTTTTTTTAAATCTTTTTCCTCTTTTTTGTCCCTATGACAGCACTATAGAGAAGCGGCCACTATTGCTGGTTCTAGGTGATGGGTTACTACAATCTTTAGCAGCTCCAGCCGCAGGTTTATCCTCCCGGCCAGTGAATTCACATGTAAAGTGATTGGATGTAAAGAATCCAGCAAACACACATCTGCCGTGCCCCATCATGTAGCACCTGAACTCACACACTGTGCAGTATATACAGAACCTAAGTATTAACCCTTTTTACATTACATACATTTTTGATATAGAAAATGATAGGAAACTACACAATGCAACAAAACTATAAATGAACTTTTTAGTAACATATACAAAATATTATTGTTGCCAGAAGCAATGTTTTGTGGGTCTGTGAGCAGTAAATGGAGACGATGCCACACGAGTGAGACACATTCATATTCAGTCCATACTTGAGGATTTGTTGCTATTTAAGAAAATCATATGTAGTTCAAGGGGTTGGGACAAGCTATTGGCATCATTTGCCAGTCTTCCATTTTTTTGCAGATGGCACATGGAGGAGGTTTCTTTTAACCACCTGTATTTTTATTAATTTTCCAAAGAGAAAAACGAAGCATAAACAGAAGAAGGGGAAAAGGAATCTACAGAACACCATGACCCACCATTACCCACCATTACCCACCATTACCCACCATGACCCATCATTTTTCCACCCATGGACCCACCATTGCCCACATTACCCCACCATGACACATCATTCCCACCCATGACACACCATTAACCCACCATTATCACCAGGAAAAAATCAGCACAATGACCCCCATGGAAACTTACTATGACCCACGCATGACCCACGCATGACCCACCATGACCCACCATGACCCACCATGACCCACCATTGCCATTCCCACCATTACCCACTACTTATAGACCCGCCACGCATGACCCATCCAAACCCTCTGACCCACAGCAACCATTTACCCACCCATGACCCACATTACCCCACCATGACCCACAATGAGCACCACATGCCACCAGCCACCATGACCAACTCCATGACCCACCAGACCCCATGGGACACCACCATTAACCCACATGACTTCTATACCACGCATGATCCCACCATTACCCACCATGGACCCACAACATGACCCACCTGGACTCTCTTCCATACCACATGACCCACGCAAGCCATGACCACCATTACCCACACTGACGCACAAACATGACCCTTACCCCAGATGACCCACATTACCACATGACCACAGCATGGACCCACCATGACTACTATGACCCACCCATTACCCACCATACCCACCACATGACCCAACCATTACCCCATGACCCATGCAACCATTGACCACCATACCCACCATTACCACTATGAACCCACATTTCCCACCATTAACCACACATGACCCACCATGACTTACTATGACCCACCCCAATTAACCCCGCATGACCCAGGACCCACGCATGACCCACCATTACCCCACCATGGACCATTACTCCCACCGATTCATCAGTTCCACCCATGACCCACCATTACCCAAAACATGACGCACAATAACCACGCTATGACTTCACGCATGACCCCAGGAACATGGCACACAACCCACCATGACCCACGCCATGACCCCATGACCACTTTACCCACCATAACCACACCATGCTTACTATGACCCACGCATGCCCAGCAGACCCACGCATGGACCCACGTAGGCCACATGGACAATGGACCCACCATTACCACCCAACCATGACCCACGCATGACCAACATGGACCACAAACCATGACCCACCCATGACCACGCATACCCATGCATGGACCCCACCATGACCCACCAGAACCCACGCAGAGACCCACACAATGACCACGATGACTACATGACCCACGCATGGACCCACCATTCACTTGACCACACATGACCCATGCATGACGCCACACATGACCCAGGGCCTGACACCAATGGACCCACCATTACCCCGATGACCATGCTGACCCACCATACGGACCCATCATTTCCACCATGAGCCTACACTACAACCATGACCCACCATCAGCATCCACCACCATGCCATTCACAACAACGACCAACATGACTTATATACCCAGCCACCACATTACCACGCATTGCCACGATACCCACCATGCACATCCACATGAACCTACCATGACCCCCATGGACCACCATGACCACCCATGGACCTACCATGGACCACCTCTTACCCACCATGACCCACCATGACCCACGCATGACCCACCATTACCCACCATGAACCACACATGACTTACTATGACCCACGCATGACCCACCATTACCCACCATGACCCACGCATGACCCACCATTACCCACCATGACCCACGCATGACCCACCATGACCCACCATGACCCACACATGACCCACGCATGACCCACGCATGACCCACCATTACCCACCATGACCCACGCATGACCCACCATGACCCACACATGACCCACGCATGACCCACGCAGGACCCACACATGAGCCACGCATGACTCACCATGACCCACGCATGACCCACCATGACCCATGCATGACCCACGCATGACCCACCATGACCCACGCATGACCCACCATGACCCACGCATGACCCACCATGACCCACGCAGGGGCCTTTTCGTAGTGATACCAGATATCTTACATCATATATTAATCCTGCACATCACCAAAAGTTTTTACAAATCAAAAAGGCTTTAACAGTCAAACAATACACACAAAACAAGTAAATCAGACAAGAGATGGAGAAGGAGTAATAGGGAAGGATGGAGAACCTTACTATTCCATGTCCTGGGGCAGGCGGCTACATCCATGCACCTGTAATTCAGAATGGTGGTGGACCAGAACGAGCCTCAGAGGCCCAGATTAAATCATATTTATCAACCTTAATCTGCAGCAATGGCGTTGGATTTTCCATAGTGCGAACCTCTTGTATCCCGGCACAGAGATCAGGGAGGGGGAAGCTGTTTATTTTCATCTAGAGGAGATTAAGCATCTCGCCGCTGTCAGGGAGTGTAATAAGAGTTTTGAGCTGTTTCCTCAGACCAGCTGGGAAAACATTTAATAGGTATGTGCCTGGTTCCCTGGGTATCGGATGGCCTAATAATCTGCAATAAGTTTTTCCACCACTTGCTAATAGGGTGTAATAGACGGACATGCCCAATATATGTGGGAAAATCTGCCCCCTCTGACCCGCCTCTCCAACAGATATCCGGTGCTGTACGGTATGTTTGATGCAGCAAGGCAGATGTATGACACCGTAATCATATTAGTTTGTACCAATTCTCTTTGTATTGGATACATTGGGGGGTCTTGGCTGCCCTCTCCCATATACCGTGCCAAATAGATGGGTTCACTCTTCTGCCTAGGAAGGACTCCCATGTAATCATGGGAGAAGGCTCCTTAGTGTAAGGGTCCACCTGACTATTATATTGTAGATATAAGACCTGCTGTAGATGTACCCTCCTTACATAGTCTTTCAAAGTCGGTTGGCTTGGAAACTACCTGGTTACCAAAAAGAGAAATTAGGGATGACTTTACCTGCAAATAGTAAAATGAGCTGACGAAGAGCGGGAAAATCTATCTTTCAGATCTGGGAATTCCAGGAGAACATACGATGAGGTACTTTAGAGCCTTCGTCTGGCACTTGTATTTGTAGCTGGAGCAGAGTAACGTCATCTGCTCATCAGGGATATCGATCAGTAATTTATTGAATGTATTTTCTCACATTTACCGTATAACCCGATAAGCAGCAGTAACGATCCAACAGTCTATGGAGGTTAGGGTGGGCGGCATGAGGGTGGGTGAGATAAGACATTGGGGCAGATTTACTTACCCGGTCCATTCGCGATCCAGCGGCGCGTTCTCTGTGGTGGATTCGGGTCTTCTGGTGATTCACTAAGGCAGTTCCTCCGACGTCCACCAGGTGTCGCTGCTTCGCTGAAGTTCCCCGAGGCCCGCCGGAATGCACTGAAATTCACCGGCCTATTCCTGGTGAAGGTAAGCGCGAGTCCAGCGACACTTTTTTTTTTTTAAATGTGGCGGTTTTTCCGAATCTTTCTGGTTTTCGTTCGGCCAAGCCCCCCGATTTCCGTCGCGGGCATGCCAGCGCTAATGCGCGACAATCCGATCTCGTGCGCCAAAATCCCGGGGCAATACAGGGAAAATCGGCGCAAATCGGAAATATTCAGGTAACACGCCCGGAAACCGCGAATCGGGCCCTCAGTAAATGACCCCCATCGTTTCCAAAGAGCGATAATTTAAATTCCTGATCTGAAACCTGCTCCCCCCATTAAGTCCTTAGATAGTCTGATGGCAGCCACTAGGGGCTCAATGCATAGCTCAAACAATAATGGGGAAAGCAGGTGTCCATGTCTTGTGCCAGTTCTGATCACAGAATGCGGTAAGTGAGCAGGAGGTAGTTCAGTGGAGGATGAAGGCTTAGAATAGAGACTGTTTATTGCTGACACAAAGGGGCCTCCAAATGTCTCTAAGTTACAAAATAGGAACAATCAGCCAAGGCGGTCACAAGCCTTTTCCCCGTCAGGACTTAAATATGGCTTCTCCTTTAGTTTGATTATCCACATCTCCCAGATTTATAGTAAACCTAGTATTGTCGCTCCCTTGTCTGCCCAATACAAAACCCACTTGATCTTTATTAACCAGCTAAGGGGGACACAGCTTCAGCCTAGTATTTTAGTGAAGAGCTTGTAGTCCGCATTTAACAGCCCAATAGGCCTGTAATTGGAGCAATTCAGTGGGACCTTCCCAGGTTTAGGGATGAGGGTGATCAGGGAATTGGACATTAAAGAGGGGGTAGGCTTCCCCTCTACAGAGCTATTGTATAAATCCCCCGGGATAAGTAAGGGCTGGTACGTTTGATAATAAAGGTGCGTCAGGCCACCAGCCCCTGGGGCCTTCCCTGTAGGGAGGTCTTCTAGAGTTTCAGCTCTTCCACAGTAATCGGGGCATTAAGGTAAAGTTGAGAACAGAATATGAGTCTGGGTTTGGCTACCATCTGACCTGCGAGGGCTATGGGCCGTAGTCTTCTCTTAACCAACAAAGTATGGACTTTATCACCTCTCCAATAGGATTTTAGGTCTTTTCATTGTGGACATCCACAGCTCGCTCACCTTAACCCCAGTCTCAATTACCTTCTTCAGCCGCGCCTGAGAGGTGCTGGAGACTTGTGAGGACTGTAGCGTGGTCAGTCCAGCCTCCGCAGCTTTCTATCCTACCTGAGTACTGAAGCTATGGAAATTCAGTGGCCTCTGACCATCATTTTGTGAGATTCCCACAAGGCTGAAAGGGACACCTGTCCCTCGGTAGCCCAGAAGTAGCCAAAGCCTCGCTCTTCACCCGCTTCTTAATAAGTGTCTCATAAAACCTCCAATAGCAACATTTACCGAGACAAAAGTGTCTCCCAGGGTCATGTATTATAATGCTGATGACACAAGTACTGAAAAAGGAACCATGAGTGAGACAGTTACCGACCACTGGGACGAAGGACCTTCATGTAAGAAAATGCCCACAGAAAGATGAAAGACAATGATGAAAACCATTACATGAGACTCTCACATTGTGGAGGCGCTGAAGACCTTGTTCTCACATCCATTTTTCTCATTAACTATAAACTAACCTTTTTCTACCATTTTAATTACTCTGAAAATGTGACTTGAGTGAGCGATCACTCGATTTCTTTTGCTTAGTACGGTGGACAACTCTGAACTTGGTTGCATAAATAAATACATTATTCAGGCGCCTGACCAATTGGAAACAGCGTTCCATACCACAGGAAAGCCATGGGATCCGCAGCTACTCCCGGACATTTCATGTGGAAAAGCAAATTGTTTCTTTCTGCAATCTTTGCAGCAATGATGGTCGTATCCAAGGACAACAATCTCATCTCTAAGGGATAAAATGGCTTCATTTGTAGGAAATTACCCTCACACAGGTACATTTTTATTAGCATCTAATTAAAAAAATACAGAAAAGAATATGAATTTTTTATGACAAAAATAAAAAAAACATGTTGTGCATTGCCAAGCCCACGACCTGGCCTATCTATGTAGTAAAATTATTAGTCCCCATGGTAAAAGTCATTAAAAAATGTAGGATTTCTGTTTAATCACAGTGCAAAAATGTGCGGCCGCCTGCTCCATTAGTCTGAGGAGCGGCGGAGGACCCCTTGTTTTCGCAGTCTGTGGGGGTCTCAGCACTGAGACCCCCACTGATCAGCAAGTTAGGCCCTATTCACAGGGAAAACCCCTTTAAGTCACATTTGTGCATCAATTGAAAAAATGACACAGCTGGACAATTCACATAAAAGTAATAACATAAACAATAAAAACGTCATAAAACATCCCATAAAACTCACTAACACCCGGCCGACACCTCCAACTAGAAAAGTGTCAAAATTAAAACCATGATCATTATTTGAAGACTCACCAGCGATAACCTGCACCTGTTCTTCCGGAGGTCACAGCCCAATTCTGTGCCGGTGCCTTATGTATCATCACGATGCGCCAGGAATCTCCCCATACAGTAATGAATGTGCCAGAGATAAACTGAAAATGCTATGTCTTTTCCAAAAGTAGTAGTGAAACAAATGACAAAGTTGCTTTGATATCTTGGCCCAAAATAGGCTGATCACTAAAGGGTTAAGTCAGGTGATGAAGCAAGTCTTCACAAAATCGCTGATGTGAATCTTTAGGCTACATTGACACGACCGCACCTGATCACAGGCACAATAGAGGTCTATGGCACAGGGTCAGGGCCCAGTGAGGACACTTTGAGGCTTATTTACTAAGGCTCTGCGGCCGCACTTTCGTTGGTTTTTCTGACATTTTCGAGATTTGGATTCTGGAGCAGCTGCACGGACTTTCATGCGGCAGAAATCTCAAGACAATGCACTTACATGCACCAGGAAGATGAAGGTGAACTCCGGGTACCTGAGCGGGGAAGCGACACATGCAGGAT
>WNYA01002277.1:2494-17868 GCA_019512145.1 Engystomops pustulosus
TCCCGCTTCCCAGTACACGCCATGGAATATTAAATACTGTCACTATGAAGTGCAATTTGTTACGCAGAAAATAAGCCATAACAGAGCTCTTTATGTGGAAAAATAAAAACGTTATAGATTTTTGAAGGTGGTGAGTGAAAAATGGAAGTGAAAATACTAAAAAAGGCCAAGTCGTCATAGGTGAAGGGATCCCATCAGTCAGACCCTCGCCAGTCACACTGTTATCCCCTATCCTGTGAAAAAGAAATAATAATATAACATAATAAACTCCCCTCTGAGGTTACCCAATGATTTTACACCAAAATTTCCGGGAAAAGCTAAAAAAGCAGATGAGGTTGAAATAGACGCAGGTCCATCAATTCCAACCTATTGGAGTAAACTAATGTTTTTTTCTCCATAACCCATTAGACTTTTATTCTCAAGAAAGGCGTCCAGGCCTCTCCTGAACATGTACAAAGCATCCGCCATATCAACCTCCTGCGGGAGGGAGGTCCATAGTCTCACTGCTCTTACAGTAAAGACTCCCTGTCTATGGTGATGGTAGAACCTCCTCTCCTCTAGGTGTAGAGGATGCCCCCTGTCTATGGTGATGGTAGATCCGCCTTTCCTCTAGGTGTAGAGGATGCCCCCTGTCTATGGTGATGGTAGAACCTCCTCTCCTCTATGTGTAGAGGATGTCCCCTGTCTATGGTGATGGTAGATCCTCCTCTCCTCTAGGTGTAGAGGATGTCCCCTGTCTATGGTAATGGTAGAACCTCCTCTCCTCTAGGTGTAGAGGATGTCCCTGCAACCCTGTATGTGGTGATGGTAGTAGAACCTCCTCCTCTACTCTAGTGTTGTAAGAGGGATGCCCCGTGTCTATGTGATGGGTAGAACCTCCTCCTCTGGTAGAGGAGGTCCCCCTGTCTTGGTGATGGTAGGAACCCTCCTCTCCTCCTAGGTGTAGAGGACTGCCCCCTGTCTATGGTGATAGTAGAACCTTCTCTCTCTGCTTATGTAGAGGATCCCCGTCTATGGTGATGGTGAATCTCCTCTCCTCTAGTGTTAGAGGATGCCCCTGTCTATGGTGATGGGTAGAACCCCCTCTCCTCTAGGAGTAGGAGGTGCCTCCTGTCTATGGTGATGGTAGAACCTCCCTCCTCTAGTTGTTTAGAGGAGCCCCCTGTCCTATGTGATGGTAGTGAACCTCCTCTCCTCTAGGTGTAGAGGGTACCCCTTGTCTATGGTGCTGGGTATACAATGATCTCTTCTCCTCGGTAGAGTAGTCCCTCTATGGGTGGGAAAACGCCCCCTCCTCTATAAGCCCTTGTTGATGGTGCCTCTCTTAGGGAAGATCCCTGTCAGAGGTTGAACTCCTCCCGGAGGATCCCGTCCGTATATTTCATTTTACATTGGCTAATTTTTTCTAGGTTTGGACGATAGAGCGCCTTATGGTCGCGTTTGCACATATAATCTCAAAGATTGCAAAACACTTTTTTCAAAATGGAATTATAAATCAAAAAACTTATTATAGAAATATATCTCTTCACTTTTCGAAAGTTTTTTTATTTTGGATTGTCGGCGTTTACCATTGGATCATTTTCTTTGCCTCCGATTCAACAAGACAGAGATAAGGGATGCGGAGGGAAGGTGAGAGAACAGAGATCTTCACGACTCACCTAGAAGCTTCTCTTCTATATTACTGTAGAGGATGAGAGATCTTTGATGAAGATTCGCACGGCCTCCAGCATGACGATATCATTTCTAGTGGATATAACAACAGTATATACAGTTACGGAGAGGTTGAATTCTGGAAATGTATAATGTAGGGAGAGATTTCTCAATGTGGGTCTCTCATAAACCAGGTTCAACATAGTGAGGAAGAAAGGAGTACCTCTAGTGTGGCCGGCTGTCAGTGCCCCTGGTATGAAGGACGGGGGAGAACCCTGAGCCCCGAATCCCGGCTCTTCCAAGCCTCACCCCCTGAACTTGATCATATGACATCAGGAGAAGATCCTGAGAGTCACCACACAAGAGTGGAGGCTGCTGACTGGGAGCTGTTGAACCACTGCTGGGGAATGCCTGGGACATATACAGTAAGCTATGAATGGGATCTGCATGGGTGATGACGGTTCATTGTGGTGTCAGGTCCTATAAGGTGTCAGGCATGTGGCTGTCTATTCTCCATGGAGGAGTGGGGGAAGTAATTAGAAGGAACACAAAAGATGTGTACGAAGGGACGTCATGATGATAGAGGGACCACCAGCCACCCCGTGCAATCAGTCATGTATAGCTGGACTCTCACAAATCCACACTTTCCTTGTCATTAATCTTTATCGGAAGCAAAGGAATTCAGTCCTGGCGTGTTTCCTACACGGTAGAATCAGGTAAGAGAACATCACCGGAGAGATGTCCCGTCCTCTTCTTTCTACCACAGGATGTTCCAGAGATAAGAAATATGTCCCACAGGATATCAGGTAATAGGAGAATGACTCCATGACATCTGATATTGTCATCTTCCATTGTATCTGGTGGACTTTCTTACAATATTTGTCTCTCTCTCAGTTTGTTATGGGCACTGAAGATGTGAAGAATATTAGCCCAGAGCCATATGTGAGGGGCGTATGACAGTAGTGGTGTAAGGAGGAGATTCAGCGGTAAATGCCACGAGTGAGTAGTAACCACTAGATAAAGCAGAGACGAGTGTAACACAATACGGAACATGGAGACTAGACAACGAAAGCTGGAGGTCGGGAGTATGAGTGGCATGGAATACTGCTCACCCGAGGACCTCGGAGGAGGGAGGAGGACTGAGATTGTTTACAAAACATCGGTATCATACAGACTTTAGGGAAGCAGGAAAGTCATAGCCCATGGCAGACAAGATGCTTGCATGTACCCGGATTGCTGATTCACCACGAATGTGTTTCTGTGATCAGCTCCAGATTTTCTTACCCACAACCAATGATAAGGTTTATTTTATAATCTGCTTTATCCTTCATCAGATGACACACCAGGAGCTCAGAGGAACATCTGATATCATCACATGTTACACACGACAGGTTATTGGTTGCTTAACCACCCAAGAAATTGAAGATCAGGACAATATCCCAGATGGCATCCTCAGACCTTCACACACCAAGAATCCGTCTCTGATGCTATAAGTTGTGGCCTTATACTGAATCATCAGTAAAGGGCTATGGAACAAACCCAAGTCATGTTTAGAAAGTGGGGAAGGAACATTTGTTCTAAAGTAATCTCTTATCACATAGAGAAGTCACACCAGGAGAGAAACATCTCATTTTCTGTGTTGTTAGATGTGGCACAAATCTTTATGTCAAGTCTTTATCTTGTTAGATCATCTTAAAATTCACACCAGGGGACAGGAATTTTCATGACAGATGTGGGAAATGTTTTTTACGCAAGTCGTCTCTTGTGATACATCTGACGAAATACACCGGGGGAGAAGCCATTTTCATGGTACGGAATGTGGGAAATGTTTAGTGCGAATCAGTGCTTACTATGCATCAGCGAAAGTCCACAGAGAGAAGAGAAGCCATTTACATGTTTCAGAATGTGGAATGTTTGCAGCCAACGCAAGCCTGTTGGACATAGAGACTACACAGGGGAGAAGCCATTTTTCCATGTTCAGAATGTGGGAAGAGTTTTGCAGCCCACCACGCAAGCCTTGTTTGACATCAGAGAAACTCAACACGGGGAGAACCATTTTCATGTATAGATTGTGGAAAATGTGTTTACCCAAAAAACATCTTGACCAACATCAGATAAGTCACACAGGGGGAGAAGCCGTTTCCATGTTCAGCTTTTTGGAAATGTTTTAGCAGTAAAGCACTGGTCACCAAGACATTGGAGAACTTCACACGGGGAGAAGCCGTTTTCTTGATAATAACATTTTCCACATGTCTGAACCTGAAGATGCTTCTCCCGTGTGACTTCTGCAGATGTTGATCAAGAGTGTTTTTCTTTGCGTAAAACATTTTCCACACAATCTCTACATGAATGGCTTCTCCCCTGTGTGAGTTCTCTGATGTCTACAAGGATCTGATTTTTGATAATATCATTTACATTCTGAACATGATATTGCTTCTCCCCCGTGTGACTTCGGGCAGATGTTGCATCAAGATGGTGTTTTTTCTGCGTAAAACATTTCCACAATTCTGCTACATAAAATGGTTCTCCTCTGTGTGCGTTGCTTTGCACAATAAGGCGTGATTAGCACATAAAGCATTCCGAGCCATTCTTACATTAAATGGCTTCTCCGCGCCGTGTGATTTCGCAGAGTTATCAACAGAGACGACGTTGCGGTAAGAAAACTTTCCCACATTCTGTACAGGAAGTCTTGGTCGCCTGTGTGACTTTTAAGATGTCTCACAAGATAAGAACTTTGACTCAGAAAGATTGTCCACATTCTAACTCAGAAAGGATTCTCTCCGTGTGTGATTCTGCTGCTGGAGCAAGAAGCGGCTTTAACACTAACATCTTTTCCATTTTCTAAACCCGACTTCATGTTCTTATCGTTCCTGATGATCGGTAGAAAGGACCCATGTAACAGGAGCAGATGACGAATCTGTGTGTGAAGGTCTGAGGCTCCATCTGGGATATTGTCCTGATCTCAGAGTGTATCTGGTCGTGATACAACTTATCACCTGCTGTAATCTGTGATGATATCAGATGTTCCTCTGAGCTCTGGTGTTGTCATCTGGAAGGATAACACAGATTATAAAATAAAGCTTTATCATTGGTTGTGGTAACGAAAAACTCTGAAGATGTATCACAGGACATTTGTGTGATTCAGCAATCCGGGTACATGCAGCTGTCTTGTCTGCCATGTGGCTATGACTTTCCTCTTACTTAAGGTCTGTATTATTACTGATGTAACATCTCACCTCTTCCTCCAGGCCTGGTGAGCAGTATTCCTGACCCTCATATCCCCACCTTCCAGCTTTTCTTGTCTACCGTCTCCATGTTCTGTATTGTGTTATCATATCGTCTCTGCTTTATCTAGTGGTTACTACTCACCTGGGCAGTTACCTGTAGGATCTCCTCCTTACATCGCTCATGGGCCCCTCACATATGTCTCTAGGCAGAATATTCTTCACACTCTTCACTCCTGTATACACAAACTGAGGAACAAATATTGTAGAAGCACCAGACAGATGTAGAAGTCACAGAGGAGGATTTAGAAGAATATGTAAGATCTGTAATTAATCATAACAACCAAATATGACCTGACGGGAGGCGCAGCGCAATATCTGCAGGTCTCCACATAATCCTCCATGTTTTGTGTCCTTACATCAAACGGCAATCTCCGCAGTCAGACACATAGACTGACATGGGATTTTACAATACCCCCACAATATCAGAGAAGATGTCATGGAGTCTCATCTCCATCTACCTGATGATCCTGTGGGACATATTTCTCCTCTGAACATCCTGTGGTAGAAGAAGAGGACGGGACATCTCTCCGGTGATGTTTTCTTACTGGATCTACCTGTAGGAAACATCAAAGACTGAATTCCTTCTTCCATACAGATAATGAAAGACGTGGATTTAGTCCTGTCTATTACCTGCTTGATGTGAGGGCTGGTGGTCCTCCATCATGACGTCCTTGTACACTCTTTGTGTCCTTCTAAATACTCCCACTCCTCCATGGAGAAATAGACAGCCACATCCTGACACCTTATAGGACCTGACACAACACATGATCCGGTCATCACCCAGATCCCTTTCATAGAGCGTTACTGTATAATGTCCAGCATTCCCGGCAGTGTCACCCTCTCAGTCAGCAGCTCCATCATCTTGTGGTGACTTCTAGGATCTTTCGCTCATTGATGTCATCATGTATCAGGGGGTGAGGTGGAGGACCGGGATTGGGCTCAGGTTCTCGCCCTCCCGTCCTTCATACACAGGGCCTGACACGCCCACTAGAGGTCTTTTCACATCTGTGTAATCCTGGTTTAGGGAGACACATTATAATCCTCCTCATACATTTCCAGGAATCTCTCACCTCTCTCAGTCCTATCATCTGTTATTCCCATAGATAATGATGTCATGTGACCTCATCACAATATCTCACCTCTCCAGTCATATAGAAGAGAACTCTAGGGTGAGGCTGAAGATTCTCTCCACCCTCTCGTGTCTCTGTCCATTGTCTGATCCTAGAAGCCAAAGAAAATGAATCCAATATAAACGTACAAATTCCAAAATAAAAAAAATTCAAAAAGTGAAGAGATACTGATGTCTCATAATAGTTTTGTATTTTAATTCACTTTGAAAAAGTTTGCAATCTTTGGAGATTACTATGTGCACGCGACAAATGGGGACTGTGATCTGTCCAACCTAAAGGAAAGAATTAGAGCCATGTAAATAAAAATGTAAAATTTACTTCATACCCAGGACCAGGGACATCCAGTAGCACCTAGGAGAGAGGTTCTACTCCCACATAGACAGGGGCAATCCTCTACCCTAGAGGAGAGAGGTTATTCTACCATCACATAGACGGAGGGGCATCCTCTACAACCTAGTAGGAGAGGAGGTTCTCACCATCACATAGACAGGGGCATCTCTCACTAGGAGAGAGTTCTACGCATACGCCATAACAGGGGGCATCCTCTACACCTAGAGGAGAGGAGGTTCTACACATCACATAGAAAAGGGGCATCCTCTACACCTAGAGGAGAGGAGTTCTACCATCACCATAGACAGGGGGAATCCTCTAGCACACCTAAGGGAGAGGAGGTTCTACCATCACCATAGACAGGGGGCATTCCGTACACCTAAGGAAGGAGTTCTGCCATTACATAGACAGGGGCATCCTCTACCCTAGAGGAGAGGAGTTCTACCATCACACATAGACAGGGGGCATCCTCTACATCCTAGAGGAGAGGAGGTTCTACTATCACCATAGACAGGGGACGTCCTCTACACCATAAGGAGGAGAGGCGGGTTCTCTCATCACGCATAGACAGGGCATCCTCTACAACCTAGACGGAGAGGTGGTTCTACTACCATCACCCTAGACAGGGGGCATCCTCTACACCTAGAGAGAGGAGGTTCTACCATCACCATAACAGGGGGCATGCTTCTACACCTAGGGAGAGGAGGTTCTACCATCACCATAGACAGGACCTCCTCTAACACCTAGAGGAGAGGAGTTCTATCACCATCAACATAGACAGGGGGCATCTCTCTACACCTATAGAAGAGGAGGTTCTACCATCACCATAGACGGGATTCTCATACACCTAAGGAGAGGATGTCTCCCATCACCATGACAGGGCATCTCTACACCTGGAGAGAGGAGGTTCTACATCACCATAGACAGGGGGCATCCTCTACACTAGAGGAGAGGTAGGTCTCCACATCACATAGACCAGGGGGGCATCCTCTACACCTAGAGGAGAGAGGTTCTACATCACCATAGACAGGGGGGGCACATCCTCTTAAACTACTAGCGAAGGAGGTTCCTCTTACCATCACGCATACAGGGGACATCCTCCTACACCTGGAGGAGAAGGAGGTTCTGCGCCTCACCATAGACAGGGATTCCCATTAGCCACTAGAGGAGCAGTGAGTCTTACCTCCGTTCGAGACAGTTCGTAATGGCTGGGCTTTTAGCCCATAGTAGGAGAGGGGCTCAATGACAGGAGGCACCTCTAGTCCTTAGGAGTTTCTCTCCCCCGAACAGACTCTCAACAAGGAGGAGTCTACCTAGAGATTCTTGAGAGCGTGGCTATCGTAGGTATAGCGTATGACAATGTTCAACTGGACGCCTTTCTGAGATATAATGGTAAAACTTGACTCTACCATATGGTTGGATTGATGGACCGCGTCTATTTCAAACCTCACTGCTTTTTTAGCTTTTTCCTCCTCCGAAATTTTGTGTGGGTATCATTCGGTAACCTCAGAGGGTATTTATTATGTTAATTATTATTCTTGTCCAGCAGTAATCGGCAGTGATGCGAACCTTTTAGAGACCAAGTGCCCAAACTACAATCCCAAAATCCACATCGTTTGGCCAAAGTGCAAATGCCTAATTTAAAGTAACGTATTGATCCCTGGCTGTGTCACAGATTACAACGTATTTGCGTCCTGAAGCACACATACGACCGTAGCAAGAGGAGAATTGCCATCTAGTATAGCCTTAAACAATGAATCACAGGACTGAGGAGGGGCCTTCATGATAATCCAGGCTCTGTCCACCCCTCCTCACGTACCTCCTCCTCTACTTCAAGTCACTAAAATAGTTATGCTGGAACACGGCAGCTTTCTGGGCTTTCTCTGTACTGCAGGAGGTATGAGGTCCTAATGGTGACCTCTATGCTGGGTTGATGGCCTGGGTGGCCCACAGAGAGGGCTCAGAGTGCCACCTCTGGCACCCGTGCCACAGGTTCGCCACCACTCTGGGTATAGGGGATAACATTGTGACTGGCGAGGGTCTGACTGGTTGATCCCTTCACCTATGAGAACAGTTTCCTTAGCAGTAGCAGCAGGTTGAGTCAGTGTCCTGCTGCTAAATCAGATCTTGTAAGACATCAGAGAACTCACACAGGGGAGAAGCCATTTTCATGTAGAGATTGTGGAAAATGTTTTACGCAGAAAACACATCTTGATCAACATCTGAGAAGTCACACGGGGGAGAAGCAATATTCATGTTCAGAATGTGGAAAATGTTATTATCAAAAATCAGCTCTTGTAAGACATCAGAGAACTCACACAGGGGAGAAGCCATTTTCATGTTTAGAATGTGGAAAATGTTTTGCCCAGAAAACAAATCTTGATCAACATCTGAGATGTCACACAGGGGAGAGGCCGTTTTCATGTTTGGAATGTGGGAAATGTTTTAGTGCTAAATCAGCGCTTATTGTGCATCAAAGAAGTCACACGGGGGAGAAGCCATTTTCATGTTCAGAATGTGGAAAATGTTATTATCAAAAATTAGATCTTGTAAGACATCAGAGAACTCACACAGGGGAGAAGCCATTTTCATGTAGAGATTGTGGAAAATGTTTTACCCAGAAAAAAAATCTTCATCAACATCGGAGAACTCACACAGGCGAGAAGCCGTTTTCATGTTCGGAATGTGGGAAATGTTTTGCTTGGAAGTGTAATCTTATTTACCATCATAAGTCGTCACACAGTGGTAAAGCTAAACATACATTATGAATCTGGGAAATGCTTTGGCCCATGATTGTTCCTTTTACTAAATCAAAGACTCAGTGCTGGGGACTTGGGTTCAAGTCCCAGGGTCAACATCTGCAAATAGTTTGTATGTTCTCTCTGTGTTTGTGTGGGTTTCCTCCGGTTTCCTCCCACACTCCAAAACATACTGACAGGATGATTAGATTGTGAACCCCATGGGGACAGGGGACGATTTGGCAACTTCTGTGAGGCACTTTTTAACTATATAAATAAAGGAATTAATATTTTAACATTTGGACACCTTTTCCAAAATGGGGTTCACTACGTGAATAATTGTTTTTTATATCACTCCTAGGAAAAGTAAAGTTGATGTTACTTTTCCTTTTTTCGCTGTCTCATCACTGCACTAGTTTGCATATGTAGTTAAGCGGTTAAGTATGGATTTCTTTTTATCTATAACACCTAGAACTAAAATCCTTATGTAGGATTAAATACAGTATTTTGCTATATACAATGACTCCTGAACTGTGTTTCTAGGTGCCACAGTTCAGAAGACATAGCTATTAGCATTCTGATCCTCTAGCCTATCAGCTGAAGGCAACATGAAAAGGAGGAGGAGGGAGCTGCAGGGAGGAGGAGGGAGCTGCAGGGAGGAGGAGGGAGCTGCAGGGAGGGGGAGGGAGCCTCAGGGAGGGGGAGGGAGCCGCAGGGAGGGGGAGGAAGCCGCAGGGAGGAGGAGGAAGCTGCAGGGAGGAGGAGGAAGCTGCAGGGAGGAGGAGGGAGCTGCAGGGAGGATGAGGGAGCTGCAGGGAGGGGGAGGGAGCTGCAGGGAGGAGGAGGGAGCAAAAAATTCACAATGTAATCAGGATTTGGTGAGTGATGATGATGTCTCTAAAAATGAAGCTATTTGAAAAGATGTTGATTTTCTTTTTCTGTTCAAGAATAAATGTGAATTTTGTTTACGGAAAAAAAAAAACCCCATCCCTGTCCTATGAGTGAGGTTCTCATCCCCGCCCCCCCCAACCTCTATCTCTAGGTGTTAGAGTGATGCCCATAATTGTATATGGTGATGGTTTAGAATGAAACCTCCCTCTCCTCGGTGTAGAGGATGCCCCCTGTCTATGGTGATGGTGTAGAACTCCTCTCCTCTAGGGTAGAGGATGCCTCCCTGTCTATGGTGATGGTTTAGAACCTCTCCTCTATGGTGTAGAGGATGTCCCCTGTCTATGGGTGTGGTAGAACCTCCTCCCTCTATGTGTAGAGGATGCCCTGTTTATGGTGATGGTAATGAACCATCCTCTGCTCTAGGTATGTTCAGATTGCGGGAAATGTTTTGCTTGGAAGTGTACTCTTATTTGCCATCATAAGTCGACACACAGTGGTAAAGCTAAATTTACATTATGAATCTGGGAAATGCGCCCTGACTCGTGTATCTCTATTTTCCCTTAAGTGGAATTGTTATCTACCGCACGGTGGCTCAGTGGTTAGCATTACATCCTTGCAGTGCTGAGATCCTGGGTTCCTATCCAGGTCAACATCTGCAAAGAGTTTGTGTGTTCTCTCTGTGTTTGCATGGGTTTCCTCCGGGTCCTCCGGTTTCCTCCCACACTCCAAAGCATACTGGTAGGATGATTAGATTGTGAGCCCCACACGTGACAAGGAGCGATTTGGGAAGCTCTGTGCAGCGCTGTGTAATCTGTAGGCGCTATATAAATAAAGGAGTTATTATTATACCACTTCCCACCGATTCACGGTTTTATTTTTTTTGTGTTTCCATTTTTTGCTCCCCTTTTCTAAAAATCAGTAACTTTTTTTATTTTTCCATGTATACTTCGGTACCCCCTTCATTTTTTTGGGTCAGTGAAATTACGGTGATCCAAAGGTAATAAAATATTGAAACCTTTTGTAAGAAAAATAATTTGTACACTGCTATTTTCTGAGGGTGATAACTTATATCACACTACAGCGGAGTAAGGTGTAATTATTTGCGGCACGTAATGATGTTTACATTGTTAGCATTTGTGGGATTGTACAACCGTGTGATTTTTATTTCACTTTTTATGAGTTGCAAAATGGAAAAAAAAAGTGGCACTTTGACATTTAGGCACTTTTTCCAAAATGGAGTTCACCACGTGAATAATTTATATCACTCCTAGGAAAAGGAAGGGTGATGTTACTTTTAATTTTAGCACCCCAAAATGGGTGTAAAATGCAGGATTGGATGGCTGAAAAAAATGGGGGTAATAGGGCAGTTGCCCAGACCAATTTATGCAAGGGAAAGTAATGAAATAATAAGATTATAAAAAGAACATAAACAATGAAATAATAAAATAAAATGAAAAAAAAAAAAAAATAACGCTGTTAATGTCACAGACGCTCTGGGTGTTCAGACCCAGTTATTTACATAGAATATTATAGAGCATTGATGGAAATAACCCATAGGTCGGTTCAGGTCATCAATAGTATAAACGATACTGGGTGATTAATAACCCAAAAGGGGAATTCCCCTCACATCCTATCAGAACAGGACAAGTGGAGAATAAAACAACTTTCACTCCAAATGATTCAAATATGATATAATAATAAAATGACTGAACTCAGGACGGACTCGTCTAAAACAAGGAGAACCAAGAACATACAACCATCAACTACTGAGCCGATACAACATGTGCGCCACTTGTATATAACAACAACCATCAACTACTGAGCCGATACAACATGTGAGCCACCTGTACATAACAACAACCATCATAGCTATAAGGTCCTCAAGGGAAGGACTCACCATTCAGGGGCTTGAAGTTAAATCTTGGCGATCACCCACCATCTCCTGGAGAAATCCCACGGGTGGCCCACTGGTGTCGTTGCCTATAGAGGTTTATAGCAAGAGCGTCTGGATCAGGTATGAGAGGAGACCAAAGTGTGCAGATAGTAAGGAAAGGGTCAGCGGGTGGATAGCCGTCAGAAAGAAGTGGTCATCAATAGGCAGGGATAGTCACTGTCCCTATATTGCCCTGATATGACAGCAGTAGGTGCACTGCACCCCTAAATTACTGCCAGCCCCCCCCCCCCCCCCCCCCCCCCGACCGGAGCCTTTCCCTAATAACACAGGCCCTAATAAAGACCGAATGTTCTTCAGAGAAGGTTCAACCATGAAGTTCAAAGAGATAGGTGAAGAATGTCCCGACATGCCACGTTTCGCCTCCTTAGGCTCATTAGGGTAGTGGTGGCGAACCTGTGGCACTCAGAGCCTTTTCTGTGGGCACCCAGGCTTTAACCCCAAAACAGAGTTTGCCACCTAGGACTTAAGACTTCCTCCTATGGTACAATACAGCCCAGGACGTGCCAAGCTCAGCGCTATTGTAAAGCGCCATCCTTGGCTACCAGGACTACAGGAAGAGCGAGAAGGTGTGGATAGAGATGGATTGTCATTTGATTCAAAATCAACTTTGAAGTTAGATGTATAAAGGCAGGGAGGCAGAGAGTGTAACATGCTCTCCCGGCCTCTGAACATCTACCATGTGATTGACATCATGCACAGGACTTCAGGGGATATTATTACCTTACACACTGTATATATGGCTGATAAATCTAATCTTATTGGGGATATTATTACCTCACACACTGTATATATGGCTGATAAATCTTATATGGGGATATTATTACCTCACACACTGTATATATGGCTGATGAATCTTATATGGGGATATTATTACCTCACACACTGTATATATGGCTGATCACTCTTATATGGGATATTATTACCCTCACACACTGTATATATGGCTGATAAATCTATATGGGGATATTATTACCTCACACACTGTATATATGGCTGATAAATCTTATAGGGGGTATTATTACCTCACACACTGTAGATATGGCTGATAAATCTTATATGGGGGTATTATTACCTCACATACTATAGATATGGCTGATAAATCTTATATGGGGATATTATTACATCACACACTGTATATGGCTGATAAATCTTATATGGGGGTATTATATACCTCACACACTGTATTGGATGATAAATCTTATATGGGTATTATTACCTCACACACTGTAGATAGGCTGATAAATCTTATATGGGATATTATTACACACCACTGTATATATGGCTGATAATCTATATGGGGGTATTATACCTCACAACACTGTATATATGGCTGATAATCTTATATGGGGGTATTATTCCTCACACACTGTATATATGGCTGATAAATCTATATGGAGGTATTATGATAACATCACATACTGTATTATGGGCTGATAAATCTTATATGGGGATATATTCCTCCTCAACACTGTACATATGGCTGATAAATCTATATGGGGGTTATTATTACCTCACACACTGTATATTGGCTGATAAATCTTATATGGGGTATTATACCTCACACACTGTAGATATGGCTGATAAATCTTATATGGGGATATTATTACAATCACACACTGTATATATGGGCTGATAAATCTTATATGGGGTATTATTACCTCACAAACTGTATATATGGCTGATAATCTATATGGGGGTATTATTACCTCACACACTGTATATATGGCTGATAAATCTTATATGGGGATTATTACCTCACACCTGAATATATATGGCTGATAAATCTTATATGGAGGTATTATTACATCACACACTGTATATATGGCTGAAAATCTTATATGGGTATTATTACCTCACACAACTGCTGTATATATGGCTGTAATCTTATAATCGTAGGTATTATTACCTCACACACTTATAATGGCTGATAAATCTTATAGGGGGGTATTATTACCTCACACACTGCAATTGGCTGATAAATCTTATAGTGGTGATATTACTCACCACACTGTATATATGGCTGATATCTTATATGGAGGTATTATTACCTCACACACTGCATATATGGCTGATAATCTTATATGGGGGTATTTTACCTCCACACTGTATATATGGCTGATAAATCTTATATGGGGGTATTATTACCTCACACACTGTATATATGGCTGATAAATCTTATATGGGGGTAGTATATTACCTCACACACTGCATATATGGCGATAAATCTTATATGGGGTATTATTACCTCACACACTGTTATATGGCTGATAATCTTATATGGGGGTATTATTACCTCTACACTGTATATATGGCTGATAATCTTATATTGGTTTATTACCTCACACACTGTATATATGGCTGATAAATCTTTATGGAGTATATTACATCACACAACTTAGATATGGATATAATCTTATATGGGGGTATTATTACATCACACACACTGTATATATAGCATATAAATCTTTATATGGGATATTATTACCTCACACACTGTAATATGGCTGATAATTTCTTATATGGGGGTATTATACCTCACACACTGTATTAATGGCTGATAAATCTTATATGGGGATATTATTACCTCCACACACTGTATATATGGCTGATAATCTTTAATGGGGGTATTATTACCTCACCACTGTATATAAGGCTGATAAATCTTATATGGGGTATTATTACCTCACACACTGTAATATATGGCTGATAAATCTTATATGGGGATATTATTACCCTCCACACTGTAATATATGGCTGATAAAGTCTTATATGGGGGTATTACCTCACATACTGTATATATGGCTTAAATCTTATATGGAGGTATTTACCTCACACACTGTATATATGGCTGATAATCTTAAGGGTGTATTATTACCTCAACACACTGTATATATAGCTGATAAATCTTATATGGGGATATTATTACCTCACACACTGTTATATGGGCTGGAGTCTTACCTATCGACTTCCCTGTAGCAGGTGAAAGCCGGGACATGAGGATATGTCTCCCCTGCACGATGGTCCCATTGGAGCTGCTGTAGTTCAGGAAACACCTCATTCCTGTGTGACCGGTGAGTCATGACCACCTCAAGAACCGTGCACTTTAAAGGGAACCTGTCATCATACATTGTCCTAATAAACCAGTATGTTGTCAAGAAGTTAAAAAGCTTCTTGATGATGTTTCTTTCATGGCCCAGCTTGGTGGCATCATCCAGAAAATCAACTTTGAAATTAGATGTATAACGTCAGGGAGGCAGAGAGTGTAACATGCTCCTACCATGTGACCGACATCATGCACCGGACTTCAGGAGATCTGATCAATGACGTCCCTGGACGCAGGACCATCAATCATTGTTAAGGGGGCATTGTATGCAGCGTCGGACTGAGTACCCCG